>JACAFV010000119.1:0-105423 GCA_014635975.1 Plectosphaerella sp. P0831 | reverse complement strand
AGCACGGCGCGGGTCGGGACTGGACTGGACAGGAGAGAAGATGGGGTAAGACGTCCGCTCCGGTTGGCTGCACGCTCTGGAGACGGGATCGACGGGCTTCGATTGACGACCTGCCCGACAGGGTGAAGAGCTGTGTGTTTCCAGTGGGATTCGAGACGAAGCAATCGAATGGGCAGCTGTGATGATGCCAATCGATGATGGGAGGACGGAGGCAAGCTTCAAGTAGGAGAGATTGTGCTTTGAGGTCGAGTGGATGGGGTGGTCAGAGAGGACAAGCACCTTCCAAAGTGAAATGGACCCCGAAATGCAAGACGACGCCGAGGCGCCCGCCGCCACAATCCCCACTAAACCCACACAACTCGAATTGCACCGCCACATCACCCAACGCACGCCACACCTCTGCCTGAGACTGCTTGCCAAAGGTGAAGCTACTTCCCTGGTAGGTTTCTCCATCTCAGCCTCGCCGGGATTTGTCCTTGTCCCGTCGTCGTCGCCGTCGCCCGTCCACCCACCAGCCCGCCCTCAACCTCGCCAACGCCTCCGACCACCCTCTTTCTGCGGCGCATTCGATCTGCCTCGCGATTGCAACGGCGGTGGAGTTTCCGCCTTTTCTTTCCTTCATCTGCCAACGTTCACCGACCGACCTTTCTCGTCGCGTGCGACAGACGAAGTTGCGACGACGAGCCATCATTGCTCTGACAGAACCTGACGCGCGACGCAGGCACAGATTGCCGGAATCTGGCTAAACAAAACAGGGAACGGGCAGTTTCAGTATCGTCTAGGCGTCGCCCGCAACGAACAAGCAGAGAAGAGCGGCAGGGACGACCTTTGCGAACCGGCGCATTCACGCTTCGACCGAACCGAAGCACGCGATCTCCGAAATCGCAGCAGCACCACCCTACATCCGGTCACCTTTACGCCAAAACTCATCATGTTCTTCCTCAAGAACATGGAGCGCAGGGTCACCCTGCACCCCTCCTACTTCGGGCGCAACATGCACGAGCTTGTTACTAGCAAGCTCCTCAAGGACGTCGAAGGAACATTCGCCGGAAGCTACTACGTCATCTCCATCATGGACACATTCGATATTAGCGAAGGAAAGGTGCTGCCTGGGAGTGGTCTCGCAGAGTTCAAAGTCGGCTACCGCGCCGTGGTCTGGCGCCCCTTCAAGGGCGAGACGGTAATGCCTCCAGCCCCCCTTCCTCTGCGGTTGGGGGAAGTCGCTCTGACGCCTTGCCCAGGTTGATGCTGTCGTCTTCTCGGTGAACCACCAGGGTTTCTTTGCCCAGGCCGGCCCGCTACGGCTCTTCATCTCTGCTCATGTACGTTGCTACGGCCCCATCTGGGGGTGACAGGCCCTCGGAGGATTGGAAAGCACGCGCCGTGACCCGATAACATAAGGCTGACCTCGCCACAGCTCATCCCCTCTGACATCAAGTGGGATCCTAACGCGACCCCGCCGCAATTCACAGACAACGAAGACACAGTGATCGAGCCCGGCACGCATGTCCGAGTCAAGGTGATCGGCACGAGATCCGAGGTCGGTGAGATGTGGGCCATTGGCAGTATCAAGGAGGACTATCTCGGGTAAGACGCCGCCTATTGATGTCCGTGACCGGAAAACACCATGCTTACAGACTCGTGTGCCTTTAGCTGTCTCCAGGATTGAGCTGCAGGGCCCCTCATAGGAGCACGAAAGCAGCAGCCGATTGTCTGCATACATGGACCAGACCTCATGACGTATCTGTTTGAATCTCACGACTGGGGTCGGACCGGCAAAGGGAAGTGACGTACCCTCAGGCGTCAAGTCGGCAAAGAAAGAAGAAAAAGTAAGACCTACATCAGCGAGTGTTGAGAGGCAACACTGCCCGGGGTCGCGTCCACCGCCGAAGGGCATTTAGACCCGGAACAGCGCGGGCTGGGACTGGTCGGCGTTCGACCAGCCGTTGCTCTCTTCCGGCGCACGCAGGCCGCTTGGGCCAGGAAAGACGGGCACCGCAATACGCAGTTGACCAGATTCATTGCGAGGCGTGTACAGTAGACTGATACCCGCAATTGGAATTCGTACGTTCAATGGGAACAGGCCCGGCCCAGTCATTATGGCGAGGCCTTCTCGATCTCATCCATCTTGGCCTCGATATCGACAGGGTCGAATCTGTGCATGAGCTTCAGGGCCTTGGTCACCCGTGTTGGGTCCTCCTCTGGTGCTGACGGCTTGTTGAAATGTATCTGCGGTCATGGTGAGAAGTGAGGGCCAGTGGACGGACCAAAAGACCTACTGCTGGCACATCAAAGTCGTAGATATCCTTCCATGCCTTTGCGTCAGGGTGGGTTATGTTGACCTCTTTGAACTCGAAGGGCCGACGATCCCAGACGTTCGATAGGGCTGACTTTGCTCGGATACAGAGACCGCAGCCGTCCCTCATGAACAGGGTGATCCTGCAGCTGTGGAACAGGGGGCGGGTGGGAAACATGTTGGACAATTCTGGTGGCGTGACTTGGACCAACCCAAGTGTTCAATGGTATTGAGGAGTGCTAGCTGAAACAAAATCGGGCAGTATAATACAACGGAAGTGTGGAGTTGATGCGAAACAAAGGATGTGGGTGTTGTATGTACAGGTCCTCAAGTTTGGGTGTTGATGAAGTTGTCTGAACGCAGTCGAGGAGTGTAACCACTTTGACCCCAAAACGGCAGGCGGTGGGGAAGCTCACCTTGCAGGCGGCAGGGCCGGCAGCTTGCTGCAGCCCGCCATCAATCCCTGCTAGAACCTGAAATCATTCATTCTGGAATCGTGGAGAACGACGAGAGCCCCGCCATCGTCTTCCATCGCCGTCGGTCTTTAGCCTTGCCCCCGCCATCTTCAACCCGAACTGACAGACCAACTGCCTTCAGACAGCACGCCGTCCAACACACACCTCCCCGATCGAATAACCTTGTACAATCTGCATCCATTGACTCGCCATCGACACAATGGCCCAAAAGTGTGTTCACCAGGGCTGCGGCAAGCTTTACACCGACCCCGAGGAGACCTGTACCTACCACCCGGGCCCGCCAATTTTCCACGAAGGACAGAAGGGTAAGTCTCGACCCTCGCAGTGTCTGTGTGCTGCTTCACAAGACTGACGTGGCCTCCGTGACAGGTTGGAAATGCTGCAAGCCTCGCTTCCTCACCTTTGAGGAGTTCCTCTCCATCCCCCCCTGCACCGAGGGCAAACACTCCACCACCGACCTCCCACCCAAGGTCGAGCAGAAGGAGAACCAGGTCGACCCGGCCCTTGTCGACAAGCTCGCCGCTGCCTCAGTGGCCCCGGGCCGCAAGCCACTGGCCGCACCCCAGACGGCGCCGACCCCTCCTCCGCCGCCCCCCGAGTCCGAAGACGACGACCCGAGCCTCGAGGTCCCCGATGGCGCCACGTGCCGCCGCAAGACGTGCGGAGCCACCTACAAGCGGAGTGCTGCAGACAGGGAGGGCGAGTCGTGCGTGCACCACCCCGGTGTGCCCATCTTCCACGAGGGCAGCAAGGGCTACAGCTGCTGCAAGCGCAGGGTGCTGGAGTTCGACCAGTTCATGAAGATTGAGGGCTGCAAGACAAAGGAGAAGCACATGTTCGTGGGCAGTGGGCAGAAGAAGGGCGCTGCGGCGGGCGATGGCGGGGAGGAGCTCCTTGAGACGGTCAGGTACGTCGCGCCAACTACTTCATGGGCTTCTGTCGACTCAAAGCTGACACGCGCATCATCTGCAGAACCGACTTCTACCAGACCCCTTCGTCTGTCATTGCCTCGTATTTCCTGAAGAAGATCGTCAAGGACCAGGCAAAGGTCGAATTCCACGAAAACTCGGTGACACTCGATCTCCCGACTTCAGACGCACCGCGACCAAAGCGGTACCGCGCCGAGGTGCCTCTCTTTGCGCCCATTGACGCTGAAAAGTCCACGTTCAAGGTTCTCGGAACCAAGCTTGAGCTCACCCTGGTCAAGGGCGACGACTCGTCCTGGCCGGTCCTGCGCAGCGACGATAGGCTCACCGGCGAGATCCTGCAGATCGGCAAAGCTGGCAGGATGGCCAAGTAAACGAGGCCATGACATGTTTACTGCACACACAACACTTGGCGTTTAACAGGAAGAGGGGGGCATAGATGGTTGGGGATAACCATACGACATGGCAAGACTCACGGTTGGGCTTGTTGACGTGAGCACAAATGACGCATGGCACGGAGGAATGAGATGAGAAAGGCGCCCAGGTGTGGCGACCACAACGAAGACATGACTGCTCTAGAATCCGCTTGTTCGGGGGATTGGGCGAAACAGAGAACCGAGACGGTGTACAAATACACGGGTGTGAGAGTTGTCGAGTGTGCCGAGCTGCATAGTATCGATGAGTTTTAATTTGGAATAATTAACTCTATCAGAGGTCGAGGCACAAGACGAGAAGAGAGTGGGATGTCAGAGGTCTACCCACCTCAGCCAGCAGAGCAGACTACAAAGACGAGAGGATGGACCCCGACTTTGGGGGCAATAATATCGTGGGTTGGCTGGGCAAAGAAAGCGTGGTCATTTCATCCCAGCCCGGATGATAAGGTTGAGTGAGACATGACAATTTGCAGACCCGGCGCCGTCGAGCAGGTTTCGGGCCTTTTCGAGATGGCCGTGTCTGCATACCAGCCGTCCTCAAGGACATCATCTTTCGACATATGCCCTTATCCTTGCCCCAATGACCCCCCACATCATCGACTTACCCACTGCTTCGATGTCAGTGGAAAGGAAGAGAGAACCCCCGCCAGCCTCCCCACGACCGAAACGGCGAGACAAGACGCCAACCCGATGATCTGCAAGCCCAGTCAAGGATCATCCGGCACTTCAATCTAGACTCCGAAGTCCAGAGCGGTCGGTGCGCCATTCTGAGCTCGCTGAGCTCCCGGAGGAAACCAGTCGAAGATGACAAGTTGTGATCGCCGCTGCCGGCCGAGTCATGGATGAGGCTCATCGAGACAGTCGATGACTTGAGGCCCACGCGGTGTCGATCATGCCTCTCCCTGGCACGCATAGTCCACGGGCGGCTCTGTGCATCACAGCGCTATAGACGCGCGGTGGGCTGAGGCGGTGCCCAAGGGGATCGGGACGGAACGGGATCTGGATAAGTGAAGCTTGGCAGTTAGAGGGCTCAGGGGAGACAAGCAGACGCCTTGATGATATTACCCTTGGCAACAAAACGGCCAAGACGTTGTATTGCGATTCAGAATACGACCTTGAGAAGCATACCGTGCCCTTCAAACGGCTGCACGCCAACTCTATTCGAACGCCAGCACATGGCCAAGGAATAACGTGACGGAGACTTTGAAACGGCGACGCGGCTGGCCGTCCGATGACGTCCGGACACCGCCTCCCGACAATGCTCGATTCAGGGACAGCGGTGACGAAACGGGGGCATAGAGGGCACTAGTAAGAACGGATCGGGCACCACCTGTAGATCGTCTCAACGCCAGTTGCTTGCTGCTGACATGTGGCCTAAATAGGGGCAGTGCAAGGACCGTGGACCGTTCTTGGCTATCTCAGAAGGGTAACAAGTCCAGAAGAAGAAACGCCATGCAGGACTCGGACCATGTCGATCAAATCAGGAGCCCCTGTCTTGACGGTAAGATATCAAGAGCCTAACTTGAAGAACCCTGTATCTTGTGTCTATCTAGGTGTGTCTATCTAGTAGTGTAATCCGTCACCTAGCGGGAACCACCCACCCATTAGGCTCCAAACAAAATGCCCCTCAAGCTACTCGGCTTGCCTAGAAGAAACAAAACTCCACCGTGGAAACTGACACGGACAAACATTGTGCCCAAGACGCCGTCCGTCTATCAAGACTTTGCCCAGGCGGTTGCGGCGCAGCCTAGCGCGGGCGTGTGCCTTCGAGCTTTGGTGCGCACTGTCATGTCTCGAACCTGAAGCTTCTCGACGACGTTGGCCTGGATGGAAGGCTTGTCGTCCCCTATCCGCTGCTACCGCGGCTCGCCGAACGGTATGAGTGTCTCAGTAATGGAGCCTCGCCCGGACCGCCAAGACTGCATTCGTCGTTCTCTGCACGCCCTGTCTTCTTTGCCTCGGGGGTCATCCGCGGCTGCCTCTGGCCAATCCTTCGTCCCTCGATGCGCCCCGTGGGCGGAAGGATCCGCGGGTGTGGTGCTGCACGTAGCAATCTGTTGAGGAGGCCAAGGGAGATGCAAGGGCAGTCGCCTCTCAGCCATTCTTGGCGGCTGTGGGCTTCTGCCCATTGTAGACAAATTGGATGCTGTCCTTGTTGCACGCCACAATGGGCTGGTTGTTCTGGCAGTGGCCGAGAATGCGGGTCGAGTCTGGCAGGGCAAAGGGAACCAACTGCTTGAAGTGGATGATGGGGCCACCATCGAGGGTGACCCCGATGATCTCGGCGCCGCGCACGCCGTCAATCTCTTCTTCCGAGTTGACAGCCAAGGTTTGAACCCTGCTCATGGGGACGGTTCCCTCTTCGGCATCCTCCACCGCCATTTTCTTGGCCTCAGCAGGGTTGCTTGTAAGCTTCTTTGCCCGCCGGACCACACAGTCGCCGATGAAGCTGAACAGTCCCGCGACCACAAGCACCGGCGTGCCGAGAGCCAGAGCCCAAGGAGGATGCTTACGGTCCCTCAGCGTGTGCATCATGGCGAGGATGATGCCGCTGACGGCGATGAGTGATCCAATCTGTATCATGGTGAATGTGGACCAGTAGAGTGACATCAGATCCTCGCCATCACAAAACTGCAACGCCATGAGGACGAATATCTCCATAATGACTGTGACGGTCGATACAGCCACGCAAAAGGCGTTGAAGATGATGCACCGCAGCACCAGCTTTTTGCGTCGTGGGCTGTCGGATGGCAGCTTGTCTATTCTCTCGAGACATCTGTCGAGGTCAGCTTAGAATGCATACTGGAACCAAGGGGCTGGTGGTGACCAACTTTGTGTAGCTGAAGGCAGCCCCGAACAACACAAACAGGTTGAAGATGAAGAGCACCCAGTAGACCAGATCAAACTGCCGTCTCTCGAGGTGAGAGGCGAACTGGGCGTAACGAGCACACCGGGGAGGATCGATGGGTTGGAAAGACATGGTCGTCTATAAAAAGCAAAGTATAGAGCCAGAAAGTCCCGGGTGTGCTGGGATGGGTATTGGAGTGTATCAAATGGAAAAGTGGCTGATGATTTTGATGGAAGAATACAGTTGTCTACAGATAGATGTACAAAGAGGACGGCGCCAGGGCTATATAGGCTCGCCAACGTCACATACCAACTTGGCAAGGGACCACGGCTGGAGACGAGATGGATGCTTTGCCAGGAGAACCACTTGGATGAAAACGAGCCAAGCGTGATGTACCGTCTCCCAGATGAAGCTCTGAGCCACCCACCGGCACCACGGACTGCCCCTCCCCGCCGTGTCTGTCTTGATGCCGTTCCCACAAGTCGCGGGCCGCTAGGACATCCGGGAAGCAGAACAGAGATAAGGGGACCGGGGACGCCCCAGGCCGGCACTTGTCCGCGGGGGTGGGCGGCGGCATGAGGGGGGGGCGAGAGAGACGAGAGGGACGACGAGATGGATCGGTTGGAATGCGCTCCAGCGACCCGCCTCGTCATCCGTCTGTGGGCCAGAGATGATGTGCTGCAGCGGGGCGCACGACATGACGACGGCCTCGAGGGCAGTGTTTTGGACGGCTGGCGGGCGTCGGACGGGATAGATGGGGCTGGAGTGGACCATTGATGGCGTCTATCCCGTCACCGAGTTGATGCGGGCATGGCTTGATCGCCCTCTAGGAATAGACGGCCTTGAAACGGGCTGACAGTGCCGCCACGGCTCGGGACATTTGGTGGTGTTAGCTGAGGAGGGTGGAACAGATGGACTTCTTGGCAGAATGCGCGCGGGATGGATGAGACTGTAGCGTGGTGTAGTAGATTGTCGATCACCAGAACCAGGTTCGGGGAGATCCCTGGACCCCCATTGGGGAGAAGGCGCTCGGGCCTGAACACCGGCTTGCGGGCCAAGAAGCGGGCCTTCAGAAGAGGATCGTCCTTATTGTCCTGGGCGCAGACCAAGATCCCGTCCAAACACGGACAGCCTCGTTTGCTGATATTCTCAGTTCATGCCCTCCATGAACTCAACCCTGTCGAGGATCATGCCCTTGAGTCCCAGATACTCGCGAAGAGACTCCCACTCGATGCCGGCCTCCTCTCCGTGCCTCCATGTCTCCTTGTACCCCCATGCGCAAGCCACCTTGTCCAGAGCGGCACGTTCGTCCTCGCGCAGCCAGCGCTTTGTGAGAGTGATGCCGGGCGCCCAGGACACGCGTTTCATGTGGTCGTCGGCCGTCACCTTGGCAATGGTGCCAATGGTTGATGTAAAGGCGATGTAGGCGATGATGGCGGCAAATGCCACCTTTGTGGCAGTACCAGCTTCGACAGTGTTCTGGTAGGCGGCCAGGGCAGAAGACAGGCCATAGACGATGAAAGGTGTTGCGCCCAGAACGGCAGCCGGAAGGAGGGCCTCCTTGAGGAGCTTCTGCCGGACGTAGGCCTGTGTGGTGTAGCAGCACTCGACGATACCCAGAGCAGCATCGAGGTTTCGTGCTTCCAGAGCAGTGTTTAGGGCGACCTCGGCTGTTTGCGCGCTGATGGCCTTATCGGCCCCCTTGGGGTTCTGCGCCACGTACTGGAGCGCACCGTCGGCGACCTTGGGCAGGGGCTTGGAGGCGTATAGCTCCAGGACGTACGGCAGCGTCTCGGCCCGGCCAAGCCTTGACTGAACGTTCACGTAGAGTTCAAGAACCTCAGGGGTGATGATGACGGGTGCGTGGGCGATAATGGCAAAGGCGGATTCCGTAACGGCATCTATGGCCTGCTTCAGGACGGCCGGCATGTCCGGGTGCTGCTGCGCATTGGCACTGCCACCTGACTTGGAGGCGTCCGAGCCCAGTGACAACAGGTTCGACGCCGTCGATGTTGTGTTGGAGCTGCGTGAAGCTGTCCGGGTGAGGAAGGGGTGGATCGCGTTGGCGGCGGCCTGGCAGGTTTTCAGGGCGGCCAAGACCAGCTGGTTCGTCGGGATGCCGTCGGTCGACAGGAAGCGTTCCCGGCTTGTCAGGACGAGGCTAGACAGCTTGGATATGTCGGGCAGCTGCGTAGCCACAGCTGTGCCGGCATCCGTGGCTTCCGGCGTGGGGTCCGATGGCGGTGTGTTCTTGGCTTCTGCGGCCTCTGTACTCCGATATCTTTTCGTAACAAAGTCCCGCTGTCTCAGCTCGAGAGGCCCGAAGCGCTTCGCCATGTGTTGTGGAGCGGTGACGAGAGCCGAAGCGCGGACTGGCTTGGCAGTGTATAGCGGTCGAGAGGGCACGAAGCTGCACAATCGGCAAAGACCGGGCGTCTGTCGCGCAGTACGCGCAGTACGCGCCATGGTTGACGGCCGCATCATGGTTGCTGTGAGAGCCGCGTGACGGGCTTAAGAGGCGGCTGAGGAGGGCTGTCGGCAGAGGTCTTGCAGCGTCGACGGGCGCGGGATGCCGATCTGGCGAGTGTGGTCGAGGCAGTGCAGGCAGTGCAATGCAGCAGCGGACGATCGATCTCCGGTAGATCGAGGACTGTTGCAGGAGTCCGGTGTCGGGAAGCAGATAAGTCAGTGTCGGAGTTGGTGGACAAGTCAATTGACCTTCACCAGAGGTCGTCGTATGGTCGTCTGTAGAGTAGACGTCGTCGCGTCTTGGGGAAAAAAAGTTGAGGCTCCAATGGACACCTCAGGTTACCTATTTCGGTTACGCAACGTCCCGCGACCCCGACGCGCTCCACCCCACACCTCTGCATCGCACCTGCCGCACCTCCTCCCGCACTTTCGCACCTCCTGCCAAAACAGAAGGAGGTGACATCTGACGTGACATACGGCGTTGCATTCTGCATTCTGCACCTCAACTTCATCACATCTGCCTCGTCTCAGGTATCGAAGGTGGACCATATATTTCTATCCAGGAACTCGCCACGTTCATCAACGACCTCAGCGACGTCGGTCGATCTACAGAGTTGCCTCGTCTCGTGTCTACTTCTCAGCTTCTAACAATGTCGTCCACTCCTTCTCACACCCTGGCCTTGAGCTGCCAACCGCCGGCGAGGCCCCTCGAGCAGGTGACCGCCAGGACTCCCAATGACAGCGACGCTCCCGCCCATATCCAGGCACCGTTGTAGCCAAACTCCCTTCGCAGTGCCCCGGCCACAGGCGGGCCGAAGAGGAGGGCGATCGACATGACGGTGAAAGCCATACCGAACCTGGTCCCGATATATGCGCGATTCGCCGTCAGCTTCACGAAAATGGTGGGCTGAGAAGCGAAGAAGGTGCCCGAGCTGAAGCCGATCACCACAGTGGCAACCACGACTCCTGGGCCACTGTCCACGGCCATGAGGCAGAACGTCGTGATGCTGAGCACAGCGATAGCCATGATTATCATGTTCATGATTCCTACCCGTGGCGAGAACAGGTTGGGCAGGATCCGACCGAGGATCGATGTGCCGTTGAGAATCGCCAAAAGGTACGCCGCCAGGTCAGCCCCGACCATCTCGCCATCCAGCGCAAACGTCTGAATAAAGACGAACGGCGTGTACATCCCAAGCATAACTCCAAAGCATCCGAGTACGAAGAGGAGATAGGGCACGTCCCTGAAAGCCGATGTGTCGATGAGCGCTCTTCGTCCGCCACCCTGCCTGGGCGTCTCAAGGACCAAGATGGCGACGCCCATAGTGAATGCGGCAATGAGGGCTATCACGAGCACCGCCCATCGGAACCCAACGTCGCGCTGCAGGTTTCGGAACGCAATGGGAAGAATGAGCCTGGGAGACGCCTTGTGTTAGCTGCTTGGGATCCTCGGCGGAATCCATCAGTTGTGCCGTCGGACTCACCCGCCTACGCCACTCCCCGCTGCTGCGATGCCGTTTGCCAGCGGAAGCCTTGTCGAAAACCAGGCCGAGGGCAACGCCACGCCCAAGACGGCCAGGCACCCCATTCCCACGCCAATGCAGACACCTTGCGAGAGCAGAAGCTGCCAGAGAGTATGCGAGAAGCTCTGGGCAACCGTTCCGGCGACAATGAGCAGCGATCCGAGCCACAACTGTTGGCGAGAATATCCCATGTCATACACCGGGCCCGCCACGAAACCCAGAAATACCATTAGGAAGGATTGCAACGACCCAATCGTTGATATCGAAAACGGCGAGCTGTCGCGCAGCAAGTCCTTTTCGTAATGCGCTTGGAAGCTGCCAAACGTCGCAACAAGACCTACATATCCAGGACAACATGGCCCCCACGGTCAGCATTGGTCGAGATGCCAGGACGGACGCCCATCGCCAGCCCCTTTGACTTCTTCCCTGCACACTCACCCCAAGTGTTGAAGTATATGAAAAAGGCCCCGAGGACCTGAAGCCACGCTTTCGTGCCTCCATCGACATGCTCGGCGGCTTGGTGCGTCTTCTCCGCGGGCGGGGAGCTCGAGTCAGAATCCGTGTTTGGCGCAACACTTTCGGCTGGAGACCAGTCTGTGAGCTGGGGCTCGTCATTTCCGTATGCAGCAGCCATTGTAAGTTGTTGGCGCGAGTACTCTCGTCACAGCGGCTCTCGGAACCAGAACCTCTAGGAGCTCTCAAAACAGCAGTCGGGTAGCAAGGAGAGACGGCACACCACGGCACCAGAAACGGCAGGTTACAGTCAACTTTGGGACATCACACCGGGGGTCGACAAGATCTTGATCGAAGATGAAGGACTACCTATGTGGAGCTGTCGTCGGTGCGGCGACATGGTGCGATGCATCCACAATCCCGTCACCGCCGATGCAACCCCGAACCTGCCAGGGAAAGAAGCTGTGAAGAAAAAAGACCAGGGTTCTGCAGCCCGGCCGGCGATGGCCGTGCATCGCATCACTCACTGCAACCTCGGGATCTGCCTTCCGCATTCGACACCCCTTTCCGCTCGCATCAGAAAAGGCCTGTTTTTTATACATGAAATCTGTTGCCACGCGCTGCCGCCCACTCTCTATCTTCTACTGACTCGCGTTGGGGCCTTCCAGGTACGACAAGTACTCCGCTGCGCCCTCGTCCGAACCCACAAAGCCGACGTACATGTCCGGCCGAACGACAACCGTGTGGCTATCGTTGGCACGAACCCAGTCAGCCCAGAAAAGTTCGACGCTCGGAGATGTTGCGGCATCTATCCCGGCAGGGTCTCGGGGGAGAATTCTGAATGTGCGGGCCCTGTGGCTCCCAGCCCTGTGCTCCTCCTCCGACCCACCTCGGCCAACATCGTCATGTTGCCCGATCCGCAGAATCAGATGTTTCCCGTAGCCGCGGGACAGGATCGAGTACAGACGCCGCGCGCCCCCTTGCTTTAGTGCCGGCGTCAGATAAACATCTGGACACCGGTGGCCTGCCTTCCAAATGCCGACGCTGGAGTCCCGCACCAGGGCCGGGCCGAGCGCATCGTAAGAGACCCCCATGCCGGTGATATATCCCGCATTGCGTTCAATGGCGGAGACGTACTCAGCCGCCGTCCTTACCGTCTCTCTCACGAGCGTGGCTGCGACATCAATCACGCCTTGCGCGACTGCGCGCCTTTCAGTGTCATAGCTCCGAATCAGCACATCGGCGGCGTCCTTGCCGAGATCCTTGTTGGCCAAGACATATGCCAGTCTCCATGCCAGGGCAAAGGCATCGGCAATACCCGTGTTCAGTCCCTGCCCGCCGTTGACAGAGTGGACATGGGCGGCGTCACCAGCCAGAATCACGCGGCCGCCAGCGTCTCGAGAGACAAAGGTGGATGCGATGCGTTCCTTGACTATTCGCAGACGTCAGCGCCAGTCGACTCGGGGAGGAGGTCTACTCGCCTTCAAATGTACTGAACCACTCGGTCCGGGTAAAATCGACCCGGTGAGGCGCCAAGTGCTCCTTGATGGAGTCCTTCGCGCGCTGCTCTGTGATCTCGCCGCCGTCCAGGAGAACGTAGAAGCGGGCGAGCTCGCGCTCTCGGGGGATCCAAGCCACACGACTCTGCTCGTTGAGTTGGAAGGTGACAATCTCGGAGCACACCGGGAAGCTGGTATCGATGAAGGTGTCCAAGACGGCCCAGGTCATCTCCGGCTTGGTGCCGGTGAAGTCGATGTTCATGGCGGACCTGACGCTTGATCTGGCACCGTCTGCGCCGACGACATAGCGGCTGCGAATGGTGCGGCCGCGATCCGTCTTGACGGTAACGCCCTCGTCGTCCTCGCTGATGCTCGCCATGCTCTCATCGTAGGACACGCGGCCCTTGAGCCTGGAATATAGCGCCTGCTCTACGAGAGGTTGTCCGAGCATCAGGAAGTTCTTGCGGTAGCAAAAATTGAGACTGTTCCACCAGTGACTTTGGCGAGACTTGAACTCTCCATCACCAAATGTTGAGCTCGCTGGAGTCGCGTCAGGTGTGATGAGTCCTTGGGGCTTGTGAGTGGGCGCTTACTGTTGCAGGTGATTCCCTCGGGGAGAAGCTCATCGAGTATCCCGACAATCTCGAGATACTGCTGAGTGCGAGCGTTGAGGGCGTCGGCTCTTCCAATCTCCAGAGGCCCCTTCTTGCTATCTGCATGGCCGCGTCAGAGCATGTCTTCAAGTCGGAGACCAGCAAAGCGACTTACCAATGACACAGACCTTGACACCCAGCTGCCCAGCCAGATATGCTGTTAGAAGACCAGTTGGGCCACCACCGACGACAGCCAAGTCAACGTCGACAATTTCTTCCTGAGAGACTGAACCCATAATGAATGCTGAGATGCTTGAGATGACAACGAAGGTGCAGTGAGCGATGAATTTTTCTGTGCCTTGTGCAGATGCCGTCAACTTCAAGTCAGATGGCTTCACTTGTATTTGTCTACATATCTCGACCAGCACGTTGCGCAATGGACTAACACGCATCGGCCTGCTAACCTGTTGTGCAGACCACCATCAGCGACGTCCGACGTAATCGAACGTTACAACATGACTCAAAAGTAACAGGAACCGCGGCACCCTCGTCGGGAATCTGATAAAAAGGAGAAATGCCGAGGCGGGTCGATACTACTCCAGGATCTACCCTTGTCCGCATCGGTCCCGTCCTCGCCGATCCACCCCTTCACCTGCCTGACCCGTCCACTCCCCCCCTGTCCTCCCGCGCGGCTACCACGAAACCATGCCCCGATCTTGGCCCAGTAGGGCACGGGAAAGGCAGGAGGCAGGCTTCTCAAGGATCATCGGCACATCCAGGGGCAAATGGGGCGAACCCCTATCGGCCAAGGCGAGGCCTGGATACTCCATCTACTTCGGGGGTCTTTCTCTGAACGGAAAGGTTGTGGTCCACGAACGTATCAACAGGAGCATGATTCAGCGTTGACAAGGCAGAGGAACATGCGATCTTCCTCAGGCCATGGCGCAATGCAACGTGGGCAGAGCCTGTGACGACGTAATGCAACGCATGTGCTGTGCATCATGTCGGGGCACCCGATCAGGAGGAAAGGTGAACAGCAGGGATGCCACACTTGATCTCCCAAAGTTGGGTTCACCTACTTAAACGATTCTTAGGTCAAGTCACCTCGGCAACTTTCCGCCCTTTCTGCACTGCAATCTTCATCAAGTTTCTATCATCATGCCTTCGAGAATCGGCACGCCTCCTCTAGAGCTCCGGGCAGAGTACAAGACCATGCCTTCAGTGCCTCCGGGCTTTGATGAGCAGGCTCTGGGACTTGCGTCGGATATTCTGGACGTCATCTGTCAGTATGCGCTCAAGAGACCGCAGGAGCTCACCGTTCCCGAGCTCGACAACAAGCTGGGCTTCCTCTCCATGATCTACAAGAGCGTCAGGGCGGAGGAGCCTGTGCTCATGTGTCTGCCGGCTTTCCCCTTCAAGTCACCCAACAACAGAGACAAGGTGCTTGGCAGGCTGCCGGACAAGGCCGAAGAGTTTGCTCTTGCGCATATGAACGGTCTATGCGCCTCGATCGGTGACATCTACAAGCCTGGCGCGCGGCTGACCATCGTATCTGATGGGCTGGTCTACAACGGTGAGATGGCCTGGCTCTCCATGTTTGCAGCTGAGTTCTCAATTAACCCTTCCTAGATCTCCTCGGCGTCCCTGACAAGAACGTATGGGCGTACGGAGAGGCTCTTCGACAGATGGCCGTCGAAAAGGGGTTCGACAATCTCGACTTCTCGCGGCTGAAGGACCTTGTCCACCTTCCCAGCCTGCCTACACCCCTGAATGAGATGAACTATGTCGCCAATGCGACAAACTTCCGCCGGGCCTTGCTCAACAGCTTCGGACGCAGCAACTATGACCCCTCGACCGAGATCTCCCAGAACGAAGACACCTGCATGACGTATAGGGGTTACATCAAGTTCCTTGAGACAGATCTGGCACTTGTCTACCCTGTGGGCGAAGAGCATGGTCGCACCAAGACGGCGTACAAGAAGGGCATCGAGTACATTGCGCGCCAGATGCTTCATCGCGGTGATGTAAGTAGTCCCAAACACCATCTAAGAGACAGCACTGACACGATGTAAGGCATTCGCACGTGCCGTGAGGGAGAATTTCAGCAGCCACCTCCGACTTTCCATTCATCAGTCCGCGAACAAGACGAAGCTGTCCATCAGTCCCCTGCCGACTCAAACCGGATTCACCACCCCCTGGCACTGCGTCATTGCCTTTGCCCTCAGCGGTGCCATCACGACTGGCCCCCGCTCCGAATTTGAGAACAACCCAGCGTACGAGCTTGTCCTCGAGAACGGAAGGCCAAGCTACTACCGCGAGAAGAGCGGACTGTACAGCTGGGCTTCATCCGAGACGACATGTGAGCCGCTCTACCCCTGCGGCTTGGTCATCCGTCCCGCCGCGGGTCCCAATATGCTTTCCATCCACGACATCGACTCGGCAAAGGTGCGATCGCTGTCGGAGCACAACTCGCCCATCGTCCTGCGTGGCTTCTCAAAGACCCGTGATCGGGACCTGTTTGTCGCAAAGGCACATGAGTTTGGCACTCCCCTGCCGTGGAAGTTTGGTCTGGTCCTCGAGGTGAAGGACCAGGGTGCGGAAAGTGCAGGTTTGAACAACGTCCTGTCGGCCGAGTGGATGCCTTTCCACTTTGACGGACTCTTCAAGACCAAGACGACCGTTTTGGAGGATGGCACGGAGAAGCTTGAGCCGAACCCACCACAGTAAGTTGAGACTGAATGTATTGCATGGAAAAGACGATGGAAACTGACACTGGAGCAGGTTCCAGCTCTTCACTGCGGTGACGCCGTCCCCCAAGACGACGGGCTTCACGCTCTTCACACCGTCGCGCAATGTCCTCCAGAACCTGCCCTCCTGGCTGCCCCTCTCGCGGCTCTCCGAGCTGACCTGGCGCGTGTCGACGTCGGCTTTCAACGCCACGGCTATGACGGGCCTGCCGCTTATCGTGCCACATCCGACGACTGGCGAGCCGTGCTTCCGGTACCATGAGCCGTGGCCGCAGAGTAAGACGGTCTTTAACGCCACGGAGATTACCATCGAGGGCGTGCCGAAGGAGGAGAGCGAGCGTATCTGCGCCGTTCTAGACTCGCTGCTCCACAACAGGCGGAATACCCTTTGGCTGTCGTGGGAGGTGGGTGATGTCCTTGTTAGTGACAACGCGTTGGCGATGCATACGAGGAGCGATTTCACCTCGGGGTCGCCGAGGGAGCTGTGGAGGATTCATTTCGACTAGGAGGCCTGCGGTGCAGTATTTTGAAGCCTTTTTTTTTGAGAGAGAGAGAGAGAGAGAATGAAAACGTATCCCATCTGTTGAAGCTATTCTACTTCCTAGTCGCCTGTACACGGCGTCGGAAATGTTTCGAATTCGCACGACCACCAGAGCAACATTGTCGAGCCATTGGTCGATGATGAATGGAGTCCAGTAGATAACGAAGAGTGTCGCCAGGGTGATTCGGACCCAGCGCGGAGGACACAGCTCTTCGACTAAAAACTCGGGGAGGGTTCGGTGCCGACAGGGACATGTGGGATGCTTCGAGTCATGAGGCAGAGATGTCTCGTGGGATACTTCGAGAATCTCTGGCATCACTTCCTGATGGTCTGTCGCATCGCCAGAGTTGGGGTCATGAGCAAGCCCGACCTGAGCGTCGTATTCCGCGGGCTCGACAGCGGGGTGCTCCAGCGCTGCGAAGGCGCTGGCTGCAAAGAGGAGAGGGGCCGATGCGAGATAAATGAGGAAGAGGGGCGGCCGCAAGGGGGGCGAGGGATGGTGATGTCTGCCGGAGATTTGCCCTATTACGGTAGGCGGATACTGGGAGAAAAGTGCGTTGTTGTAAGTTGGAAGGTGAGATGGATGTACACGACGAGTGCCGTTACTGTCTACTATAGCCCGGGCCTGGTTCCCCGCTGCCAGGGGTGTTATGTCGGTTGGTTGTTCTGTCGGATGCCTGTCTACCTTACCTTTGCATGCTCAACGTCACATTGACTCGGAGTTGGCAATTAGCCTCGGCAACTTTGAGGGATGGGCTAAGCTACCACGGTTCACAGTCCATCTTTCAAACCAATATGCAATACGATTCAAGGAACCACAACTCATGGGGGAATAGTCACATTAACTGAGCACTTACACCTTGAATACCTGGTACTTTTGGAGGGACATTTGTCCGAGCAGCCCTGTCGCGACTAATCTGCCACTAGAAGCGAGCTAGACGTTGGCTGTCCGCATTGGCGCCAGCGATCACAAAAGACCCCGTTCATCCCCTTGCAATCCACCACTGCACAGCACCCAGGGGGATAACCTCAAAAAGCAAAACGACGCCGACCGGATTTGAACCGATGCCCACGAATGGATTAGATGTCAAGAGTGAGTGTTCAAGTCTAACGCGTTAACCACTCCGCCACAGCGCCATTGGGAAGCTTTTCCCAGTCTCTGTCATGCTATATTGGCTTGCTTCTGCTTCCCAAGATGTCCATCTCCAAGTCAAGCATCTCACAGTGTCAGTCTCCGTGTCTTACACACCGTGTCAGCCTATCAGCCCCGCTCTCCCCAGAGCTTGAACTGACCTTGGCCCGTGCGCTTGGCCGACAGCATTCGTACCACGATGACGAAACTCGCCCTGCACGTTGGCTGCCAACCACACGTCGATCGTCCGCTCCCAGCGCAGAGCAAAGTCCTAGAGCCGTCCTCCGCCCAACGCACGAGCTCACCAGCAGGCACCCATCGAACGGTATAACCTGAGGGTCCTTCTTTCGTTTCGATTCCTCGACAAAGATCATACCCGGTTTCCCACCGCACCGCCGTACTTGGGCATCAATCGGGCCATTGTCCAGCACACGACCGACTCAGGCGCAGCCCTCGACTGCAACAACCCTCACGCGCCAACCCTCTGCGCAACGAAATACAACCTCAACAACACTCGCGGCCTTGCAAATCCAACAGCCATGCCTCCTCCTCCGCCGCCCCCTCCTCCCATGCCACCAGGAGGAGGTCCTCCACCTCCTCCCCCTCCGCCGCCTCCGGGGGGAGCACCAGGCGGAATGCCGCGTCCACCGCCTGGAAGAGTACGCTCGCCCTCAACATCTCACCATTCCCTCGAAATCCATTCTGACTTCCTCCCAGGGCGCCCTACTCTCTGATATCACCAAAGGCCGGGCCCTCAAGAAGGCCGTTACGAACGACCGTTCTGCCCCGATAGTCGCTGGATCTGGCGGAGGCTCCGGCGGCGGCCCTCCTGTCGGCGGCGCACCTCCAGTCCCAGGCATGGGCGGCATGCCGAAACCTCCCGGCGGCCTCGCGCCCCCCGTCCCCGGTAACAGGGCTAGGAGCAACAGCGACCAAAGCGGCAGGGAATCGGCCGCGCCAGGCGGCGGTGGCGGCATGGACTCTGGCGCACCCCAGCTCGGCGGTCTCTTCGCTGGTGGCATGCCCAAGCTGAAGAAGAGGGGCGGCGGTGTCGACACGGGTGCAGAATCAGGAGCCTCATACCTGTCCGAGCCCGAGTCCGGAGGCCGCTCCTTCTCTGCCCCCAGACCTCCTATCGGCTTCGCTCCCAAGGCCCCCGGTGGTGCCGCCCCAGCTATCCCTGGCCGGCCGGGTCTCCCTCCCACACCGGCAGGGAAGAAGCCTCCACCTCCTATAGGCAAAAAGCCGCCTCCTCTGCCCATGTCCCGCAAGCCCTCAGCTCCGGCCGGCGGCCCTCCTCCTCTCCCTGGAGCTCCCGCGCCGCCGCCACCTCCCATGTCGGCACCCGCACCTCCAGCACCACCACCTCCTCCGCCCTCTTCAGCGCCAGCTCCCCCATCGGCACCCCCTCCGCCGCCAGCATCATCAGCTCCCCGGCCCCTTCCGCCCCCAGGGCCCTCGCCTCTACCTCCCTCTCGCTCGCCACTCCCTCCTCCTCCTCCCCCGCCGGCCGCCGCGCCCAACTTTGCAGCACAAGCAGCCATCCGCGCAACACAAGCCGCATCGCCGAGCGGCGCACCTCCTCCTCCGCCTCCCCCTCCAGCTTCGGCACCCTCGCCCCCCCCGGCATCATCTGCGCCACCACCGCCCCCCGCAGCTTCCATCACCCGCAGCCGCGCTGGCTCCTCCTTGCGAGCCTCCATGCTTGACCCGAGCGCCTGGTCTCTCAGTTCTCCAAACGGCGCCATGAGCCCGAGCCCAACGCGGGGTAGCCGCGCCGGTTCCATCACCTCTCCACCTCCGACAGGCGGTGGTGGCCACCGTTACGTTGTTCAAGACACCAGATGGCGCTTCCAGGAAGACAACATGCTGCCCAAGCCGCGCGAATTCCACGGAGGGCCAAGGCGCTACCGAGCCGGAAGGGGCAGCAGTGTGCCCTTGGATCTGAGTGCTCTATAGGAAGCCAGGGCACGGACAGACAGGAGCCCCAGACAGACCACTGATGGATGGTCGATATCAATATTTAAAGTACTTGTTTTTATACAAGCCAAATCCATCTCACAGCATGTCTTGCATGTTCACACGGCAGTGATGTAATGTTGAGTGATGGAAAGTGGTGTTTTATTTTGCCCTCCGCGAGGACAAGCCTCTGAAACCCAAGTATTAAGAAACCTGCCATGGCAATATTGCCTGCCCGCATCCTGGCCGGCCGGCTACTCCCAAGGTGTAAAAGGAGCGCGACTCGCACCACCCAGTGGCAGTTCACACCCAATACAAACGTCAAATCCCCAAACTCCAGTTTGATAAATGAAAGTCAAAACGGCACCTGTGGCCCTCCTCCCTCTGCCCGTGGCCGCCATAATTCGAGGTAAACGCCAAGGTATCATCGTCTATATCGATGTCGTGGTCTGCCGTTGAGATCGTCCTGCTGTCAAATCAAAAGTCAAAAATCCCCCCATCATCCATCGTGGCGTCATTTCGTGTGCTGGGGATATTCCACAGAAATGTGGTATGGTGTAGATGTCGTGTACATCAGGCCGAAGCCACGACACTTGCTCCCCAGCGGAGCCGTCTCAGCCCGCCAGAAGTGCGCATCACCTCCCTCCCACAGGAAGAATCTGTGGCGAGGGAGGAGGCGTTGACACCCGCGCTGCTGCCAGCCGCCGCAAAGGCCTCCTGCCGCCCGACCTCCCTGCCGATAACGTAGCCAGCTCCAAACCCGACGACAGAGACCAGAACGACAACGCCAGCACCCATAACCCACGACAGAAGGGTCGGGCTGATGAAGGTCGTCGAGTCGTCCAACATGACCTTCTTCTTCTTGGCAGCACGAGAGGGACGGGTCTGCGGCGCCGCGGGACGCTTGTTCTTCTCGCTCTCTGTGGTCGTCTCAGGAGTGACAGCAGCCGCCCTCGCTCTCGTCGGCGACTTTGGTCTCGAGGCAGGCGCGACAGGTGGTGGAGTAGTGGCCATAAACTGGTCTTCGGGCATGAGACGAAGCTCAACAGGCTGCGTGCTCGGGCCAACGCCAGCGGGGGCCGGAGGAGCTCCCTGCTGCTCCGCATCCTTGTACTTAGGCAGACCGCGGGCGGCAGCGGCACAGGACAGCAGCGTGGTGAGGGATGACCGAAGGGCTTCGTCATTATCAGCCCGGTAAGCGGGCGACATGAAGTTGGGCGGTCCGCGGGATACCCGGGTCTGGGAGCGCTGGGTAAGAGAGGGCCGCACGCGGCTGTGGGGGTGGGAAGGCGTGGCGGCCGTGGTCGAATGACTGCGCTGAGCCAGGCCGTGCGGGTGTGAGAAAGCATTTGGGTGAGGTCTGAAGACGGGATCGTTCGTCCGTCGACCCAGGGCTGTTGCGTTTTCGTCGTCGTCCGAGTCTTCCGAATCCACCTGCGCGGTGGCTTGGAAAGACTGATAGGTAGGTCGCTGCACATTCTCCGTGGAACTGGCCAGCATCCTATCCTCCTCGCTCTCGGTCTCATCGTATTCCTCCTGGCTGCTGGTGCCTCCCTGGTGGATGGCAGTCTGGTCGACGTGGTAGGATCGCGGGATGGGGGTTGGGTTCAGACGACGCCTGCGAGCTGCGACGGAGTTGCCAACGCGTAGACCTGTCGTGACGATTTCATCGCCGATGGAAGAGAGAGATGACGAAGAAGGCTGCGATGAGATCTCGACCCACGAGTCTGGTGTTGTTAGTAGAGGTACTTGGTCTCCCGGGAGCGGTTGCATGGGCTCACCGTCATTCCGCCGCTGCGGCCCAACAGATGATGCAGCCAGGTGCGGGCTGCCGGGCCAGTTCTGGCTGGCGCCATGGTCGCGCTGCTGCCTCTCCATGGTTTCGAGCCTGGCTATTTGGCTTCAGGGCGAGAGTTTGGAGATATCTGGTTTGGAGTACTTCGTAGGTTGGCGGTGACAGTCCGACAAGCAAGGTGAACCCCGCGCTTACAACTCCCACTGTGTAGATAAGGCGAGATGGAGGGGATTCTGCCGAGGGCGATAGGATGGAGAAGAGGAACAACGGGATGTCGAGGAGAACAAGAGCGTCGATTTCGGTCGAGTTGTCAAAGATGCAGACGCGAAACGGAGTAGAATAAAGGACGGTCAAGTCAAGGTCGTAGTAGTGGTGAGAATGTTGGGAGAGTGACCTTTGTCTGTCCCCCCCGCCTTCGTATGGGCTGCGTCCAAGGTCGAATGTGGAAGGCAGGGACCAGCCATGGCGGGCGGGTTGGTAGGCTCCGGGGGCAGTAGTACAGTGCAGGCATGCGGGGTTTCAGCAGCACTGGTGAGCGGCTGGGGCGATAAGCTCATGTCCGCACAGTGCGGAGAAATCGCCGATGACGCTATCACGCCCGTCTAGCCTAGTCACTGCACTCGCTGGCGACACCCGTTCGCCGTTCCTGCCATGCACCTCTCCTCTCATGTGCCCACCGCCCGCGTCCGCCCTGGGCGACTTCCCGCCGCATCGTCAGGTGGGCACCCCAGCTGCCTCGTACCCCACATAATGGGCTCGACCCGCAGAGGGACGCGTGGGTCGCGCACGTTCCGGCCCAACCAGCGTACACCGCCCGCGTGTGCCACAATTAGCGCTCTCACCGCCCTCCCATCCGACACCGGGCTGGCTGTCAGCGGCGGGAGTCAACCCTCCATAAGCAAAGTGGCCGCTGCACTTCAGCCCAGTCTGGTCGCGGCGAATCACGAATCACGGGGGCTGAGGCGCATGCCCATGCCAGCGTGACGCTCTCCCCTGAGACGGTGTGCACACAATCTCAGAGTCATGCTTAGGCAGTCACACATCACATAGCACGTTGCGAGGTACAATAGTTGAGAGAAAAGACGAACTTTTATATTAGGAATTACGCCGCAACTCCAGATCCAGATCGAACAGCCTTCTCTTACACGCAGGGTGAAGGAAACTGAGAGAGAATGGGCAAGGTAGGTAGGGGTGGATGGCATACTTACACGACTGTCTGATGATGGTCGTAACGGTACTCGTCTGAGTTGTTCGGGTCGGTTTGCTGAAGAGGTCTCGCGCGGCAGGATTGCCAGGTGTCAACGACAGCTCCGGAAGAGCTGGTATGAACAAGACGCCAGGGAGGCAGTCATTGTCACATATCCCTCGAGCCCACAGATGCCCACAAGCCCACAGATGAAGTAATGGTGAAGTCCAGTCCACTTCCCGAAGGAAGCATCAACCCGGAGTCTTCAGCCCAAGCCGTCCGTCTGCCCACTGTGTATTGCCTCGTGTGTGTCAGAGCCCTCTGAACAAAAGCCGAACTTTCTGACTCCTCGACAACGCGGCGCCGCGTGGCGAGTCTGTCAGATGCCAACCCCCAAATGCCACAAGCCCACGGTCTCTCAAAGCCCACGGTTGAACCACAAAGAGCCCTCGGAGCACGCGGACAGCGCGCAAACCCAATGAATGTGCAGTCGAAACTCGCACAAAGCCCACGGCCACCCCCAGAGGGAACCGAAACCCGAAAAAATCAACCAATCCCACGGAACAAACATCCTCTCATACAGCCTTCTGCTGCCTTTTCTCCTAGCAGGGCGGCTGGGGTATCATGATGTCGTTTAGAAGGTAACCTTGGAACCCTTGAAGTCGCCAAGACCACCACGGTTGGTGGAGCTGAAGCCACCACGGCCACCGCCGCGACCGCCACCACGGCCGCCGCCGAAGCCACGACCACCGCCGCGACCACCACCGCGACCGCCACCGAAGCCGCCGCGGCCACCACCACGACCGCCGCCGAAGCCACCGCCGCCGAAGCCACCGCCGCCACCCTCACGGGGAGGACGCTGGCCGGCGTAGTCCAGACGGACGGCACGGGCGGAGCGGCCCTCGCCGAGGTACTGGCCGTTGAGCTGGCCGAAGGCAGTCTTGGCCTCCTCGATGGAAGAGAAGGTAACGTAGCCGAAGCCCTTCAGGGAACCGCTCTCACTGGAAGGCTGTTAGTAAATGGACAACATGTAATGATGTGGGATTGGAACATACGGGTCGGTGGGCAGGCGAACGCCAGTGACCTCACCAGCGCCGGCGAAGAAGTCGCGGACGGAGTCCTGGTCAATGTCGAAGGACAGGTTGCCGACGAACAGGGTGTCGCTCTCGGGGCTAACGGAGTCGCCGTGACGGTCAGCGCGGTTGCTGGCGCGGTCGCGGGGGTTGTCGTTGCTGGGCTTCGCGCCGGAGAAGTCGATGTTCATGGCGCGACCCTCAAGGTCGGTGCCGTTCTTGGCCTCAAGAGCGGCCTTGGCGGACTCCTCGTTGGAGAAGTCGACGTAGCCGAAGCCACGGCTGCGACCACCCTCACGGTCGGTGATGACGCGGGCGGAGACAAGGTCGGCGCACTCGGAGAAGGCCTGGTACAGAATGTCGTCGTTGACGGCCCAGGCAAGGCTGCCGACGAAGAGGGTGGCGCTAGCAGCAGACTCCTCAGTCTTGGCCTTCTTGGCGGGGATGACGGGGTCATCAAGAGCCTTGCGCTTCTTGGGGGCCTCCTCGGCCTTCTCGGCGGGCTTCTCCTCCTCGTCGGAGTCGGAGGAGTCAGAAGAGTCGGAGTCAGAGTCGGAGTCCTGTGGTGAAGGATTAGCACGGGTTGGTCCAGTGGATGTTGTCAAGCTATGACTTACCGAGGCGGCCTTGGCCTTGGGGGCCTCCTTCTCCTCCTCCTCAGAGGAAGAGTCGTCAGAGTCGGACTCCTCCTTCTTAGCGGCGACCTTCTTGGCGCCGTTGGCCTTGGGCTTCTCCTCCTCCTCGGAAGAAGAGTCGGAGTCGGAGTCGTCAGAGTCAGACTCAGACTCAACCTTCTTGGCAACCTCCTTCTTGGCGGCGACCTTCTTCTTGGGCTTCTCCTCCTCAGAGGAAGACTCGGAGTCATCAGAGGACTCGGCCTCAGACTCGGACTCGGACTCGGAAGACTCGGACTCGGACTCGACCTTCTTGGACTTCTTCTCCTTCTTGGAGCTCTTGGAAGCGACCTCCTTGGCGATGGCCTTGGACTTGGCCTTGGGGCTCTCAGCGGCCTTGGTGACGCCGGCGTTCTTGACCTTGGAGAGGGGGTCGGACGACTTGCCCTTCTTGACGGTGGTAGACTTGCCCATTGTGATGGTTGATGGGGTTGAAAAGATACAACAGGTAAAAAGGTGAAGAAGCTTGAGGGAAAGTTCAAGCTTTGCGGCTGTGTATGAAGAAACACCGGAAAGTTGGGCAGAGGATGGGGGACGCAGAAATTTAAGGCGAAGCGGTCGAGGGGCTGGGGGGCGGCGTTCAAGGGTCCTGGGGCGGCGATAAGAAAAAAAAAAGTTCCCTGCACCTGGATAAGAAAATTTCGGATGTCGCGTTTCTGCCGGCTAAAGTGGAGCACCGTCTGGTGGGTCCACGGGTCGAGTCGGTGACCGCCTTGACGGTTGCTCCTCACGTGATATTAAATGACTAAGCGAGGTGGAAAGAGCTGCTCCTGGGCTGCTCAACAACGTGCACAACCATCACGACCTCGGAGTCTGAGCCTCGCCGTCCCGCCAATCGCACCCAAACCGCCTGGAATCACAATCCCTCGCGTTACCAGAGTCCCGAAAACACACAGCAACAATGCCGACCCCCGAGTCCGAGATGTTTAAGGCGCAGAAGCCAAAGGTGCCCCCCACCTTCGACGGAGTTGACTACGACGACCACAAGGCCTTCAAGGCCGCCCAGGACTCCATCATCAGGGAACAATGGGTCGGCGCCATGATGGTGCGCCTTGTTGGAGAGGAGCTGGGCAAGTGCTACCTGCGCGAGGGCGTCAACCACCTGGAGAACTGCGGTCACCTGCGAGGTAAGCTCCTCATGCGACATTGAGCTTGGAAGCAGTACGAAGAGGCCGAGAGATACTGACGCTATGCGCAGAGAAGTACCTGACGCTCCTGAGGGAGAACAAGGTGAAGGGCACGATCTTCCAGCAGACCAACTACACGAGCGAGAAGAAGGCATGAACGGGGGGCGCATGGAAGCGGCGGGAAACATTTGGGGGCGCATTGAGCGAATCAACGGAGCGAGAGCACCTCCCACACGATACGACCAGGCAATAGGACACTTTCTGGGTTTGGTTGGGGGGCTGCCGAGGCTATGAACGCGCGGCATTGCATCGTCGCCCGCTCTCGAGACGGTTGTTCTCGAGGTGTACACATATATCCACAATTGAAAGCCGGGTGAATTATCAAACTGCATCAGTGACATTCCTGCGGATCTATCAGTGCATTTGCGCCATGCAGAGCAGCGATTGATGTGAGAGAGCTTGCTCGTTCATATCCATATCGTCAATACTACCGCCCAATCGCCTGCTGGATATTTCCAAGACGGCCGTGCTGTCGTCGGGTCTGGCGGCCAAGAGTCTACCGGCTGTCAACAGATGGGGCCACCTCCATTTGACGCCGGGCCCGGCTCCCTGACGGAGCCCCAGAAATTTTGACCCCCAGACTGAATCCGCGTCGCAACACCAGGCCACACCACCCGAGAACACAATCGCATCGACAAGCTTCCACCTCAGCTGTCGATTAGCCTGCCATGATCTGCAGAACCTGCCTACGACGGGCCTCTGGCCTCGCCAGCATCAGGACGGCACCCGCCTCCGCCGCCGTCCCCGCCGCCTTCAGGGCCATCTCCATCTCCTCGTCGACCAGACAGGCAGCTGCTCCCGCCGCAGCAGCATCGCCAGCCGAGCCCTTGACGACGCCGAAGCTCTCGACCCCCGTTGACGGCACCGCCGCCGCCCAGACCACGACGTCCACGCGCCCTCCCTCTTCCTGCGCCGCCGGCACCGTCCTCAATGGCCTGAACTACTTCAAGGGCAAGACGGATCCCGTCGCCCTCCCCGACGAGGAGTACCCCGACTGGCTCTGGGACTGCCTCACCTTCAAGGCCAAGGCCGACGAGGGCGACGCCAACGCCGCCGACGAGTTCTGTAAGCTCACCAGCCTTATCCATCCCGGGAATTCTCGGCACGTGCTAACACCCTGTTCCCAGCGAAATCGAAGAAGCAGCGAAAGCTCGCCGCCAAGCGCAAGCTCGCCGCCGAAGCCCTGCTCCTGGCCTCGGGAGACGCCGACGCGCTCGCGCCCAAGGTGCCCCTGCAGCAGCAGTCGATCAATTTGCCCGGAACCGAGGGCGGCGATGTCAACCACAACCTCCACGCGGCCCAGAAGCGCGAGGAGCTCCGGCAGGCGATGCGCCAGGAGCGCAAGGCCAAGATCAAGGAGGCCAACTACCTCAAGTCGATGTAAAGAGTTTGATAGGTTTGAGTATGGGACTGGAATGGGCATGGATCACCCCTACGTGGTTGTACATATACACAGCTGGCGAGGAGATGTATGATATCTGGGTCCGGCGGTGGAAGACGAGACCCGACACTGATAAAGATTTGTACAACATCACGACTAGAATTGGCTTTGCTGTGACGCATTTGGCACTTCGTATGAGAGGGGAGAGGTGATTGTGATGAGCATGCCAGAACCTAAACGACACTACTCTTCCTCTTCTTCCTCCTCCTCCTCGCCCAGGGACTGAATCTTGATCCTGAGCTCGGCCCGCAGATTCTTGATACGTTGCTCCACCCTGTTGCGCAGAATCTTGTTGCCAGCGTGCTGAGCAGACTCGGCCTCGGCTGACGCGATCTGGTCCTTGAGTCTTGCAATGTCCTCTTTGACTCCCTTGATGCGGGTGTGCTCCTCATTGTCATCCTCGTCCGAGTCATCGTCGTCATCTTCTTCGCTGATGACGGATTCTTCGTCGTCGTCTTGTGCCGCGGCGGCTGGTGTTCCCGAGTGCATGGTGCCCGGCGTAACCCCCTCGAGCTGGGTGCCTGGTGTGACGGCCTCCAAGTGCCCGTTCATCTCCGCCTCCTCGAAGAGCGCCGCCTCCAGCTCAGCCTCGAGGTCCTTGTCGTCGTCGTCCATCATCTCGCCGTTGGCGTAGCCGTCGGCTGGGAAGTAGCCGCTCTCATCCATGTCGCCATCGGCATCCTCGTCCTCGTCCGAGTACTGCAGCTCTTCGCCGTCATCTTCGCCGTCCGACTGGGCTCTCCGGTCGTCCACAAACTCGTATCGCGATGCCAATGCCGCTTGGTCGGTTTGGAGCAGTTTCTTAACCTGAGACTCCTTGAAATCGATTTCAGAGCGTTCAATGATCTTGGCGAATCTTTGGTTCTCGGCATCGTGCATAGGCGGCGTCAGCCCATGCGGCCACTTGAAGCCTGGCTGGACCATTGGTGGTAGCGGTGCCTTTCGTGCCTCGTCCTCGGAGGAGACTCTCTCAAAGACCAGCAGCATGTGGCAAATGTCTGCGGACTTCATGAAGCCTTTCCGGTCCCACGTCTTCATTCCCTCCGTGATGGTCGGGAGCTCCACCATGACAGCGACAAACAGCTGGCCCTTGACCTGCAAAATTGCTCTGCGACTCTCTTCGTCCAACCACTTTATTGACAGGTCGGCACCGCCATTGGAGCGGCTGAGGCCGATTTTGTTCTCTTCCAAACACTTTCTGACATAGTCGCAGTGCTCCCCGGGAAGCATACGCAGGACGAACTGCTCCTCGATGGTCGGGTCGATCTCGCGATCGCTGGCCTCCGAGTCGTATCCGTCGCCGTGCGGCCGAGGTGGCGGTCTGCCTCTCGATTTGAGGATAAGGCCGCTGCTGATGCTTCTCTGAGGTGGCAGCGGATGTCCGCCTGGCGTTTTGACTTGTAGCTTGATGCGCTTCGAGGGCTGATTCGAATGAAGCCGCTCGTCTTCATCGTCGTCGGACTTTTCTCTCTTCTTCGACTCGATGAGTTTACTCGTGGGCTTGGTCTGTCGGCCGGCTTTTGTCGTCGCCGACGGCGGCGCGGGTGTTTCAACCGCTGGTGTCGGGGGTTGTGATGCTTTGATGCGAATCTTGGGTGTCGACATGGGCGTCGACGCAGAGCCGGGAGGGTTGGGTTCGCTGAAGGACGCTTGCCGAGAGCTGACGCTCAGCTTCAGCTTCGGCCGCGGCGGCGGCGGGCTGATGCCCGACATTTCTGTCGCGAGCGATTATAGAGTAGCTTATGGAGTAGCTTCGTGCTTCGGATGATTCGTCCTGTAGCAACTTAAAGCAGGCGCGTCGAAGCTGGAGTCGCGATCGGATGGCAAGGGCGAGTGGTTGCTGGCAGGGGCTGGGTTGGATTCTTTGATCGGGACTCGGTGATGGAGTGATTTGTAGATTCGAGTATTGGCAGGTGGGTGATTGCGAATTTGAAACAGCAGGAGCTTGAAGCTAGGTTGTTGAAAGTGAACCGCGGATTTCGTCCGCGGTTTCCAGGCGCAAGTGATGTCCGCAACGGTCATTGTTGAAAAAGTGGGCACCTGCCTGCACAAGCACTGTGCGAAAAGCGCCAACATGCGGATCCGTGAAATAGGGCACTGTGTTCCCCTGCCCTACTCTGACCTCAAACCCTTGAATAACATGTCATGATTGACTCCCTGACCACTGAATAAAGACCTATTCATCCGAACCAGCCGCAAATTTTTTCCATCTTAGAGATACAATTTGACATAACATCCTTCGAAGAGACCTGATCTCAAAGTTATACCTAGCCGTCCCGAAGAAGCTCAACATCAGACCCTCAACCGCCATCACGCAGTCTTCTTGAGGAAGTCTGGGACGGCCATGGTTTTGATCGCATCCAGTACCATGGGCCATTGAAGGCCACTGCTGATGATGATTTTTCGGTATGGCTTGCCTCTTCCCATCGATGCTGATACTGTGTCGGGGAAGCTCTGACGCATGATGTTTTGCACAACTGCTGACATGTCCTTGTCTTCCATGTCGTCGATGTACTGCCAGAGGAACAGTTTGTGGTCCTGGTTCGACTGCGGATTCTCAGCGCGGAACTTGACATCCATCTCTTTGGTGTAGTTGATGAAGGCTTGGCGCCGAGGGTGTGGTTTCGTTGCCTTCCCTTTGGTGATCCCACCGTACTGTGTTGGACGTCGCTCAACGCTGTCTCGGGCCAGGTGCTTCGGTTGGGTCTTCTCTTGTCGCGGCGTAATGTCCTGTTGCAGCGGGCTGTTCTGACTGATGCGTACCGGTCTTGTCGAGGCTGCTGTGCTGACGTTCACCCTGGGGGACCGCGACGTTGCTTGGGTGGTCCTGATGGCCTTGATGGGGGCAACTGAAACATGTTGTTGGGAATTCTGATTCGACAAAATATAGTTCTGGCTGGCGGCATTGTCGCGAGACACTGCTTCCATGTCAGTGATATCCAAAAGTCGCCTGAGCCAAGCCCTACCTCGTCCACTGTTGCCTTCTGCCAGAGAATTCTGTGTTTGCCGTCGATTCCCGACATGCCTCGAAGGTCGTGGGTCGAGGTCTTCGTCGTCCTCAGATGCAGTGCTTATCTCATCCTCGCCGGGTCTCTGAACCGTGTCTTCAGCATGCTTCTGTTGCTCTGCCTGCTGTTGGAGCAGCTGGCTTCGCTCCCGTTCGAGATGTCTAATTGCTGCCCGCACGGCTTGGAGCGCGTCATTGATGCTGTTGGCGTTGTCCTTCGCTCTCGCGAGCATCTCTTCTCCCATTTCTCTGATTCGAGTCTCGATGTCTTGGGGCAGTGAGACCCCAGCGGTCTTGCTGTCCAAGGCGCGCATCGTGGCCATTTCGTTCTCGAGAGACTTGAGGCCTTGTGCCACACGAGCAGCGACTGCCTGGTCTCCTCCGACTTTGGCTTCAACATCTTTCATTCTCGTATGCAAAGTTGCGAGACTGCGTTGCATGTTGCGCACATCGTAAGGAAAGACAAGTCCCACGAGAGACACGGCGAGCTCGGCTGCGTTCCTGGGTTGTCCTGTGCTGTAGATGTTGCTGGCTGTGATCATCCGGTTCACGTTGGCGCTCCTCTGGTCTTGGGTCCCCTCGTCATCACAGCGCGGAACGAGGACGCCAGGCGCCGTGTCGGGCAGACCGTTGTTGTTCTTGCGGGCCCATAGGCTCAGTGATCGTCGAATTGCCGCAGGTCTTGGGGAGGGCACAATCAGGGTGTCCGCCGTAGGGCTCTGGTCCATGGCGATCCGATGTTGGGGCTGGTAGGCTCGAGGATGATCAGGTGGACGTTCCTGGACTTGAGCGGCGGTGATCGCCAGTATGGTGTGAAGAGGACAGTCCTTGGTCAAGGAAGCGAGTGGACGAGGACTTAGAAAGAGTTATCAGTCTTCGCTGGTGTGGAATGATGCTCCTTCCGCCTCGTGTTAGACCAGCGGACTGCATCGGGTGTAGAGAAGGCACGGCAGGCACGACTGGGCACGTGGGAGCACCTTCCTGTTACCTTCAATTCAAAAATCCGTTGGAAGCAGCATGCCTTGATGCTCTCAAATATTCCAGGTGTGCTCGACTGGATAACCTCCGAGAGCATTGAACTATTGTAACCGGAGTCACGTTCTCCCCGTTGGTCACGGCATGTTCCTCAAAAACACAACCGTCTCCTCCTCCCCTTTCGCTCTTTCCTTCGCAATCCAGCCCAGAAACATAGGCACATCCTTTGCAATCAGCCCCGTCACAGCTTTCGCCTGCACCCAGACAGGCAACACCCCCTTTGCATCCGATGCCGTTGCCATGATCCATTCGATGCCATCTCCCACCTTCCTAACCCTCTCCACGCTCGTGTAGGCCCCAAACACGACCCCCTTCTCCTTGGCCAAGCTTCCCAAAGGAGATCCAGCGAGGTCATTGATGCTCACAGACAGTACGACAAACTCATCGGCCCCCTTGAGAGCGGCGCTGAGCATGAGGACGCCAAAGACCCGGTCGTTCAGAAGTCCAGCCGGCGCAATCTTGTGGCGAACCTCGCATACCGTCATCTGCAGCTCGCCCCAGATCTCTCCGTCAATGTCGACCTCCAGGTCTCCGCAGTCCCAGCTCGCGGCGTCCCTTGATGCGACAACTTCCGGGGTAAAGGCGTCCTCTGCCTCGCGATGCGATTCCTTGTAGCATCTAATAAACTCTGCCCAGCTCGCACTTCCAGTAGTTGCCGAGTCCACGTGAACGCTCCGTCGACATGCCCACGTCTCTGGTGTGAGCTTCTCTGGACGCGCCACTTTCTCTCGTGAGATGATCTCCTCGAGGGATGAGGTCGACACGACGCGCTCAAACACCTCGACTGGCGCAGCCGACTCGGGATACGTCTTTTTAGGTTTCTGTACCCAGCCCAAGGCCGACGGCTGTCGACCATCCTTTGGCGATATCGAGTCGGTAAAGGGAATGCTTTCGCGAAGGAGAGATGTGACAAAGGGCGCGATCTCGGCTGAACCGGCATTGGTAGGAGGGAGTTGCGCTGTTGTGAGACCCCAGAGCCGGACCAGGGGTCCCAGCGGTCGATCGAGCGGTGTTGACATTCTTCCTTTTTGGGCTGTTTCTAGTTGCGAATGGATTCCTGGTCGATTTGTTCTCGAAGGACATCCATGCGTGATGTTTTAAAGAAGAGTTGTCGTACAATGGTTGACGTCAACTGTCTGAAACCTTACCGCGACGGCGTTCGGCTCATGGCGACGACGTGCCGGTCTCCCGGGCTGTGGTGTGGCACGTCTCCCGGGGCTTGAACCCCGCCCGCAACCCCTGAGCCTCAACGTCCATTCCTCACGCTGTCTGGGCTTCCGGCAATCTTTTGAACTCATCGTCTCGTGACTTGTATTAAAGGTACTAATAGGGCACGGCAGCTTTTTCGCCGCCCAAGGCGCCCGGTCTAACCCTCGCCCACCCCCCCTGGCTGTGTGTAATTCCCAATCAAATAATATGTACATGTCTAAGGGGGCGACCGCCCGGTATCTTTTCGTCGCCTGGGGGAGCGGGCTGGGTGTTTCTTCCTAAACCATGCTGATCCTCGTCACCATGTCTGGAGACTTAGGACTGCTCGCGCCTCTCCCAGAAGATGTTGGCGGGCTCGAGGGGCCGGGAGAAGAGGGACTGGTAGTCGGTGCCGTTGATCTTGTCGCTGCCGTCGGCGTTGCGGAACTTGAACTCTCGAACGATCATGGCGACAATGGTCTGCAGCTGGGCGTTGGCAAAGTGCTCGCCGATGCAGCGGTGGCGACCGGCGCCGAAGGGGAGGTAGGGCGAGGCGGCGCCCTTGCTGACGAGGCCGTAGCCGTAGTCGATCGTCTCCTCCTCGGCAGCGGCGGCGGCGGAACCGGCGCGGATGATGGTCGGGGCGTTGGGCGAGTCGGCCTCCCAGCGGTGGGGGTCCCAGACCTCGGGGTTGGGGAAGTATTGCGGGTCGGAGCCGGAGACACCCGGGGCGGCGAGGAGGCGGTGCGAGGTGGGAATGACGAACTTTGTGCCGGGAACGTGCATGGGCTGCTCGACGGCGCGCATGATGGAGTGGATGGGGGCGTGCAGGCGAAGGGTCTCCTTGACGATGGCCTGGTTGAGGGGCAGCTTGGCGAGGTCCTCGTAGGCCAGGGGCGGGAGGTCGGCGCCGAGGACGCGAACCTGCTCTTCGTACAGCTCCTGCATGACCTTGGGGTTCTGGGCGAGGCGGAGCATGATCCAGGCGCTGGTGGACGAGGAGGAGTGCTGGCCGGCCATGAGGAGGGCAATCATCATGTTGGCAATCTCGTGATCGGGGACGGGCTGGCCGTTCTTGTAGGTAGAGCGCATCAGGTGGCTCATCATGTCGAGGCCGTCGGTCTTGCCGCTGGCGCGACGCTCCTTGATGGTGTCGATGTAGATGCCGGCGACGGTGCGCTGGGCGTGATCGCGAGCGCGGTTCCAGGGGAGGGGCGCCCAGTGGAGAACGAAGTTGGTGGAGGAGAAGCCCATGTCGAGGTCGTGGTAGAGGGAGGCCAGAGACTCGTCGAACTTGTTGCGGATCTCGATGCCCTGGAGGGCGTGCGAGGCGGTGTAGATGGTGAGCTCGGCCAGCTTGGGAGGCAGGTTGACGACGCCCGACTTGCCCTTGAAGTCGGCGGACTTTTTGAAGAACTGGGTGACCTCGTCGGCGATGATGGGGACGTAAGAGCGGAAGGCCTCGGTGGTGAGGGCGATCTTCATGAACTGGAGGGCACACGTTAGCGAGAGGGTTGAGGTAGGGAAAGAGAGAGAGAGAGATAGAGAGAGAGAGAGAGAGAGAGAGAGAGAGAGAGAGAGAGAGAGAGAGAGAGAGTCCGTACCTTCTTCTGCTCCATCAGCTTCGCATTGGGACAGTCGTAGACAACGTCCTTGCCAAAGACAGGGGTGGTGAGGACGCTGTAGACCTTCTCGGCGTTGACGTCGCGCAGCTTGCCGTTGAGGATGAAGTCGTTGCCCTGAGGGCCGACGGCAACGGTCATCTTCTTGCCCAGCAGGACAAAGGTGAAGACATCACCGAACTGGAGAGGGTGTTAGGCACGTGAGGTCGTCTAGAGGGGCGGCGCGGGCACGAACCTTGGCCTGCTGCTTCTTGAAGAAGGCGGGAGGGTCCATGCCGTAGGTGACGGTGCTTCCGATCAAGGGGAACCAGGAGAAGACGACCGGGGGCTCGTTGGGGTTGGCGAAGAGGAGCTGGGAGATGATGTGCCATGCGATCGACACAAAGACAAATGCGCCCACGGCGGCGCCGACTTGCAGCGGCAAACTGAGGGACTGGAACTGCTGGGCCAGCGGCCCCGCGACCTCCTGGAGGACTCCCATGGTGGGCTGTGTGCTTGTTGAGAAGGTCGAGATAAGGGGGGTTGAAGTTTCGGGACGTCGAGGCGTTGTCCTGGGGCGAGCGCGGTCGTCTACAGCCTCGGATTCGAGAGACCTGGTTCCGTCAACAAAGGCGGGTGTTGTGGTCGAAGGGGAGGGGAGGGTTCTGCGCGCTTGATAGGGGGGACATGGACCACAGCAGAGGGCGGGTGTTGGGTTAAATTATACTCGGCGGCAGTATTTTCGAGACGCCCCACTCTGCGTCGATCCAGGAACGCCAGAGATTTGAGATGAGTACGTACTGCATGCTGCTTTAGGGGGAGGGCGCAATGCGACCAGAATTTAGTGGCATCTGGGATGGTTTCTTACCCGAGGCAAGAAAGCTAGTGTTGATCGAGCCACCTTCATCGGAGCCGAAGCACCTTCCCCGTCAATGCGCCCCGATGCGGGAAGCGGTCAGCGTGCAGTGGACTGATCGATCCAGGGCCCGCGGCACCCCTTTTTCAGTGTTCTGACCACCGTTCTTCCCCCTACAGGGCCTGCCGCCCGCGGAACAGATCGGCTTGGCACCCAGATGGACCAATCGCAGCGCCATCGTATTCGTATCGTGATGGCTGTCCGCGACCACCCAGCCTGAACAAGAACGCGCCCCCGGGACGTCCATTGCTCCCGCGTCGACCGCCAACTTCTGCGTCGACTGATGTCGGTCAATCGTCCGACAAACCAGACGACACTGAACCCATTGCGAAATTTTGCCGCACCGCCGCCTCGGGGTCTAGGCCGGGCACCAGATCCGAATAAGAAGACGAGCGGGGATGACGCATGTGCTCCTACACTCAGTCACATGTAGCACGACCAGAGGCAAACATTGTTTGAGGTGGGTAGTAATCCGAGGCCGTTGACTGGCGTCGCAATTCGCGGTGACGAGGCTGGCCCGCTCCCTGTCGCCAGTCGGGGAGTTGACAAATGTCGGTGGAGTCTTGCCAACAACAACACCTTGTAAAGCTCCATGCTAGTAATCACAAAATGGCGTGTCGACCGCTGGCACATCTCCGCCCCCAGATGTCATTCCGAATCGACTCACTCTGTTTGGCCCAGCAACAGACAGCTGGACACTGCTGGACACCGTCCATCTCGACATCTCCACGCATCACCACCCTCCAACCAATGCTATGCTTCCACTCTGTATGAAATGCTTCTTTTGTTATGCTATGTATGTACTTTGAAAAGCCAAAAGGCCTCGCCTGCCTACCACGTCAGGGCCGTCCACCCGAAATCCCCATCAACATTCACCCACGCATCCCCATCCATCGCCTTCTCCCACCCCATCATCACCGCAAGCAGTCGACACCCCATGGCACTAACAGTGCAGAGCACCCTGTCACTCGCCTCGGCCAGCACCGCCAGGTCCATCAAGTACGCCCGTCCCATGTAACTGCGCAACCGCAGCGTCTCCTCCGACGGCGACAGCTTCTTGTTCTCCGTCGTCGCCGCGTTGGACGCGCTCATGCTCGGCAACCCCAGATTCCAGAACATGGGCCCGAAGAAGCCGCCCTCCCATCCGAAAGACTCGTCCACAAAATGGTGCATCACCCGCGCGTTGCGCTTCGTGTCTTGCTGCACGTCTTGCTTGCCCGCCAGCCGGATACGCTCCTGCGCCCGCTCCGCGCCGGTGAGCTCCTCGGCGTCGTACACTGACGGGTCGTCCGAGGCAACTACCAGCAGCGCATGCTGCTTCGTCTTGCCGTCCGTGCTGTCGATGACGTCTGCGGCGATGCTTTGCGCCCTCTCCGTGAAGACTTCCGTCGGGATGTAGGAGCTGCGGTACTGATACTCCAGCGGATGGCGGTCACCGTGCCGGATGTGCATGCCCACTACGGCGCCGTGCAGGTTCTGGGCGCCCGCCTTGTCCCGGAGGTCCTTGACGCGACGCTCTACATAGGCCGCGTCGTCCTTGCTGAGGGTGAAGAGAGCCCGGTAGCCCTCTGAGGCGAGCTTGAAGATTTCCTTGGTGGCCCTGTCGTATGAGGACTTGCGCTCGTACGGCTTGCTCAGGGATTCGGACCACAGCTCCCTGGCTGTAGCCGACGAGACGATAATGTGCCGGGCCTGGGCAGGGCACGGAACCATGTGGTGGCGAGGAGGTGGCCGGCAGCCGGGGACGGGGGGCGGCTGGAAGAGGTCGGTGTACTTGCCGTAAGCCCACCGCGAGTCGTCGATGAAGAAAGCGCGGCCTTGCTTCAAGGCTAGGCCGTAGAACACCCAGAGTTCCATCATGGTGTTGCCAATGCCGGCATCCGCAGTCTCCAGCACAAAAGTCATGCTGGAGTCGCAAATGGGCTTCTGCATGAAGGACTGGTAGTTGTCCCCGATGATGTTGCCCCCCGTGTGCTTCTGAGGCGTCGAGATGCCCGGGAGGAGGCCCGACTTTTCCGCGTCAGGCACGTCGACAAAGTACTTGTCCGCGGGACTCTCACGGCCGAGGGATGTCTGCTGCGGCGGCGGGTTCTTGCCGCGAACCTCACGCACACGCACGGCAGCCTCGCGGCACTTGCTGCACATTTCGGCGTACTCATCCACTGGCAGAGGAAAATCGGCGTTGACGGGGATAGACACGGTCCACCTGAACTGGCCGCTAGTGTCTGTGACGACGATGGGGGTTGCAAAGTCCGGCAGCTCATCCTGCCCGACCATCTCAAACTCGGGCTGCTTGCCTAGGTAAGGGATACTGACCGGCATGTTGCCTTTTGTTGTAACGGTGGCCACATAGAGAATCGTGAATAAGAAAGCCACCCAGAGCAGGGTCCGGAGAATACGGCTCGGCCTGGGATGGGTTGGCGACTTGCGTGGCCGCGGCACAAGGGCCGGCAAGCTGGGCGAGGGTGGTGGTGAGGTGAAGAGGAGGTGGTTGAAGTTGAAGCGGGATGATGTGGCCGACAGCGGCGACTTGCTGTAGTATTTTTCATTGTGGTAAGAAGCTGCTCGCCGCAGGTTCATCCGCGGGGAGGGTGGAACCAGGAACTTGGCCTGGCTCAGGTTGAGAGGCGCCGGGGTCTTGTCTCGCCACGACATCTTGCTGGAGGGGAGTGTAGTGCCCGGGACACAAGATGTGAAGCGGTGTCTGGTGAGCGAGGCTCGGGTATCAAAAGAAGCTCAAGAAAAGCCGAGGTGGCGTCCTTGGCGGTATGTCTGGAAGTAAAAATATGTGACGAGAAGTATGCTGAAATAGCTGATAAGGAACGTGTATGGGAGGGGGAGGGGTCGAGGCCTGCAAGGAGTGACAGGGCAGGTTCCCCCCTCTCTATCTCTCACGGGTCACCACGCGCTGGGATGACACAAGTGTGATATGGCAGCACAGCCCAACTGTCGTGGTCGGCGCTGTGGAAGAGAAGGACGAGCGGAAAAGCCGTTGGAGGAGACGGACCGAGAAGGAGTCACTCCAAGACAGAAAAGGCACGGGGTGGCCGGGTGGGAGGTAGAAGTAGGTCGGACGGCTTGAAGGGACGGACGGGCACCAAGACAAGGGCCGGGTCATGCGATAGCTCAGCCGGGTCGGTCCCCTCGCGGATCGTAGCGCGGTAAGGGCAAGGCGGAGGGCCGATCTGTCGCTGGGTGTAAATGAGGCAGCGAAGATCCGGGTGTCGATCACGTCGTCAGAGCGCTGTCACTGGGCCGTGGTGGGGGATGGAGTGGCCGGGGTAGTCTCCACGACACGGGACGCCCAGCAGATGTGCGGACGAGTAGACGAGGCGGGACGTCGACAGCCGAGACGCGAGTATGGGCGGGTCGTACGGCGGGAGGAGAGGTGTTCGGGTCTCCCGTTCGGTTGCCTGTGCGTTTGTGTCGTCGTGTCTTTGGCGGTGGGTAGTCGTCCAAAGAGAAGAAGCGGGGGGAGCAAACAGCCAGCGGGCTCCCAAGGCAAAAAAAATAAGGGATGGAGTTTGAAAAGAAGGGGCGAAGAAGGGATCGCAAGTATAAGACGGCGGAGGGGTAAGATCAGCCAAATATGGACAAGAAGGTGAAACCGAAGACAGGTGGCCGCGAGGGGGGGGCTCAGTTCATGCCGGTAAAGCTTGCTGTTGGAGTTGGGTGCTGTGCTATGCTTCAAACGAGACGGCGGCTCGGGACGAACGAGGAGCAATGACCTCGACTCGGCGTGTGAGGAGGACGGAAGCCTGACAAGGAGGGTGGTGGGCAGGGAGGGCCCCGGATCGCTGCAAAGGCGCACACAAAACGGCGCTGCCGTGTATCACCAGCCTTGGAGAGCTGGAGGAGGTGGTAAAGAGGAGAGAAGAGACCGAGGGAGGGCGCACTGGCTCCTAGCTTCGCTTCTCGCGCGACGTGGTCGAGAGTTTGGAGTGCGACGGCCGTGTGCCGGTTTGCCCGTCCGGTATTCTCGGTAGGGTAAAGATCGGGCAAGTGGCTCCCGTCCGGCGGAACTTGAAAAGCAGCCCCTGGGCCCCGTATTCAATCGTCCTGGCAAAAATAAAAAGGGAAAAGAAGTGAAGGCCCAACACGATGGGATCGTCGTCCGTCCAGGGCCAGCAAGGGAAGAAGATAAACCACCATCCAAAAAGGGACGACGAGCCCGCCGCGCCTGCCTCAAAGGGGGCCCGGGAAAGCTTCTCAATATCCGACTGGCCTTGCTTCTCGAAACTGGCGCCACGCCGAGTTGACGAGTAACCTGCTCAGCAGTATCTCCGCCTGCACTTTCCCACCAAAAATCTACCTCGCTTGTAAGTACCGTTACATTCTCCCCCTCTTGGGATGTTTCAGAATGTCGGGGCTCTGCCCACTGAAGTGCAGTCAGCACCCGCCGCCAGCCACTGGACGCAGCCCGTGCCGCCCCTGCGTCGGGCTCTCTCATTGGACCTCTTATTCCCCCTTTCCCTTTTCTGATGTCGCCCGATGTCTCTCCCCACAGCGACAGGGTCCCGGCCGACAAAAGTCGTCCCAACCTCCACCATCTCGTCCGACCCCGACCCTGAACCCCGACGCCCGGCATGTCAAGCCCGCGATGTCATGAGCTTGGCCCCTTTGACCGCTTCTCAGATAGATGAGAAGCTTTTTATGGCCTCGTGGACACCGTGTTTGCCGGCCCGACACCGAGGTTAATCCCAAGTCCTTGTGCTCTCAACTTCACCCGGGAGCCCGAGCTCTCTGTAAACGACATCTAGCCTGCAAACAAAACTCACATCCCCCAATGCCTTCCAGTCAAGTACTGTCACGAATATGCCATTCTGTGAACACCGGCGTCGCCGTGCTGTATTGATACATGATCATCCCCCTGATCCCTTATTATAATCGGCAAAGGACGTATCCTCATCGCATATGACGACATGTTCTTCTTCAGTCCTTGGCCGCGTCCGTCCTGCCGTGTTGTAAAACCAAACAAAAAAAAGAAGACACAAACGCTGGTCAAATATCGCCAGCTGAGCCGTCCTTGACACACAAGGACTAGCCGAGGGCCTGGCCCAACCATCTGCCGGCTCCCGTAGCAAACGAAAGTATCGGGTATAAGGTGAATCAAAGGAAGACCGTCGGGAAACGAGAAGAAAACAAACCCCCGACCCAAAAACGCCTTTCTCTTCCCACTCACTGCCTTGCCTCATCACGCTTCCACCGTGACTTTGGTGGCCTCCTCTCCAAGAGCCGACGCCGGCCGCAGAGGCTCCACGTCCGTCTTGGGCTCCGCGAGCCCTCCGAGCTTGCCGCGATCCGCCGCGACTCGCACACTGCCCCGGTTGCCGCGTACAATCTGGCCATTCTCCACGCGCTCGCCAATCATCTCGTCGAGCATCTTGCTCATCTCGTCAACGCTCTTCCTCCGGTTGCGCATCTCGGGAAAGTTGGCCGATGATGCTGACGGGGGGCTTGCCGGCGCTTGGATCGTCTGTTCGAACATGTGCGAGTTGCGACCCTCGAAGGAGCCCTCGGCCGTGTCTCGGGACCGTGCAGCGCTTCGCAGCGCTGTGAGCATACGGTCCTTGTCGTCCAGCCTGGCCCGAAGCTCCGCAATTTCCGTGTCCTTGTCCTTCAGCAGTGCCGACACGCTGTGGTCTTCTCCCACCATGATGCCCTTGTTAGGGGCCGAGAATCCCACAGACGTCCGCGACGAACTCGCCCTACGAGCCTGCATGAGACGCTTCTCGAGGGTCTGGATGTACCGGTTCTTGTCCACGAGGTCGGCCTGCAGCGCGCGGTTCTGTGCCGCCAGTGACGCCGTACCGTCACCAAGGGAACCAGCGCTGTCGTCGTCCTCCACGGCCGCCTCGCCTTGGGGCACCGGCTGCACTCCTCCACTGGACCGGCGGCCGATGGTAGACGAAGCCGACGTCATGGACGACGTCCTGTCGATGGTCGGGCGACCGCTGCTCGGTGTTGCCATGGAGGATCTGGTCGAAAGCATCGATGACCGGACGCCGAGGGCGCTGAAGGTGCCACTGCTGTTCACGCCTATCGACTTGGAGCTCAGTATCAGCCGGTTGAGGTGGTCGATACGCTCCTTCAGCGCCGTCCGTGCGAGCTGCATTTCAAGCATCTGCTCTTCATGTCGATATTCGGCTTCCTGTTCGCGCGCTTTCTCTTCTTCGACATCCACCGTCTGCTCTTCGGCGACCTTTTGTGCCTTCTTCTCCTTGGCTTGGGCGTCGAGTTGATGTTTGAGTTCGACAATCTCCATGCGGTACCGCTCAAGCAGCACCCTTGCGCCTCCATCTCCGCCGCTGCCCAGGGCTTCCTCGGCCTTTTTCGCGTGGCTGACGATGTTGTTCTTGGCCCTTGAGGCGAATTTAAGGGTGTTTATCGTCTCCGAGGTGTGACTGCTCGCCGCGGCTGCGCTGCCTGTTGACCCGATTTGAATGGTACACAAAATGCTGACAAGAGAGTTGCCCGAGAGAGCTCCTTGGAGCAGTCGGGTCAGCTTGCTGTCGCGGTAGGGCAGATGCTTGCCATCCTTGTCTCCCTTGCCGTCCTTGTCATCAGACAGTCTGGAGATGACGGTGCCGAGGGTGAGAAGACTCTTGTTGATGTGGGAACCCTCTGTCCTGCGCTCCTTGGTCTCGGCAGCCTTTTCAGAGCCAGCCAAGTCGATCAAGCTCAGCGTGGAAACGCGGACGCCGCCCGGAGGGAGACCAGAGCGCTTGCTGTCGCCGACGTTGCCAGGGATGCGCTCTCGGCTCTCGACGACAATCTGAACGACGGCATGACTGCGAGAACTCCTCGAGTTGAACTGGGTGCTCGCAGTCCGACGGGCCTGGTCGCCGCGAGCGATCACGCGGAGCAGCTGAGTTGGGCTCTGGACGATCTCCTCTTTCAGGGGACTGGCGTAGACGCCGCGCTTGGCGTCCTCGCGAAGCTTGATCTCCTCCTGAGGCCCTCCTCCAATTGTTGGCGCCGTCGACATGCTCAAGAGGTCATGGATCCTCTCGTTGTAGATTTCTAGATAGCTGACGCGCAGGAGGAACTCCCGTGACGGGGTTTCGCGAATGTAGGAGAAAATGTCGGTGATGGCGAGGGGAATCACGCCTGGCGACGAGGCGGTACCCTGCATGGAAAACGTCTTGCCGGTGCCAGTCATGCCGTAGGCAAAGACAGTACCGTGGTAACCTTCCATGACCCTGCGCACCAGTCGTTTTGCGATGTGATCGTAGACCTTGCCGTTGTCATCATGCGTAGAAAAGACATTGTCTAGAGGGAAATTAGCCAACGACACACAGCCACCACCCGCCTGGAATAGTCCTTACCGTAGAAATAATCACCACCCTCTTTGCCTCGATATGCGACAAGAGATTTGCGGCCGTCAACCATCCACTCGCCCTCGGATTTGCCGTCGTTTCCGCTGGCATCGGGACGTACACGGACACTAACGAGGACGTTGCCTTTGCCTTCCATCTTTGACGATCTCTTCTCGGTATCGGCCGCGCTCCTTGGTGCGCTTCCGTCGGCGAGGTCATCGTATGTGGTTGCAGAGGTCGAGTAGGAGTCTTGGGCGGAAGAGCTCCGGCTTTGAGGGGGTGACGACACGCTGATGAGGCCGTCGGACATCCGGACGCTTGCGCTCGAGATGAACTTGCCCTCGCCGCTGTTGTTCAGGAGACTCGGGGTGCCGCTGCTGAGGTGCGAGTATGTGGAGCAGACGGAGGCCTTTGACTTTCGGCGGGAGTCACTGGGGGTCAGCGGGCTCGGGGGCAGACTATTGACCCGAGACTCGCTGCGTGGTGGCTGGGGAAACGAGTTGATGCTGACCGACTTTCGCAGGGTCTTGCCCGGTGCAACGGCTAGGGATGCTGATCGTGGCTGGGGCAGGGCCGAGGTGGGAGCAGGGCTCGCAGGAGGGGCGAAGGAGGACGAGGGGGCCCTCAGGCCGCTCTTGGGTGTGCTGGAGAGGGATCTGCTCGCGGGCGTGGCGATGCCGCCGGTGCTCTTGCGTGTTTTCGGCATGGGGAGTGCAGGAAGGGCCATGGAGGGCGGGCCGTTGGAAGGCCTAGATGGCCGTGGCAGAGTGGTGGCCATGGTGTGTGTATGTGAGTGCTAGAAAGCAAGCAAATGTATTGTTGTGTGGGCGATGTTGGGCGCGCTCGCTGCAGGAGAAAGCAAAGGCGGATCGAATTCGTCCTTCACCACAGCAGTGTCGAGACGCAGGCCATGGATGTTCCCAAGATGTATCGTCACGGGTCCTTGGATCTGGCAGGTGGTGGTTTGTCTCTCCGCTGGTTCTGGCCGTGGGGTCAAAACGAGAAGGAGGGAGACGGGGCGGAAGCCAAGAAGGGAGGGGGGCGTGTAGCAAGAGTTCAGCCCTGGGACGGCTGGCTGCAGGCTAGCCCTTGACCCTTTGACGGCAGCGAGCTCGATGAGCAATGTAAAGTATGTCGCAAGGGGGCGTCTGTCGGTCGGAATGTTGAAGTGAGTCGTGCTCGCATAGGCGCCCTCAGGAGTGCAGGGCCGCTATGACGGGGAGCGAGTGCTAGGGGAGTGCTGTAGCGTGCCGGTGCTGCGGGATAGGGCGACAGAATGACTCGGCGGGCCGTGTCTGTGTGGTTTGACAGATTCCAGGGGGAATGTGATCGGGTTGTGGTCGTCGTCAGATCACGCGTCGATCGGGCTGTCTCGTCGGCGAGGCAGACGGGAGCAAGACGACGAGGTGTCGGTGTCGAGGTTGGCGAACAAAAGCGGAGTGAAGCCGTCGTGTTTGTGTCCGACCAGGGGAGATGTTGTTCGATGCTCGTTGGGTGTCGAGTGGGCAGCCACGTTAACGAGCAGCAAGGCCGTCGGTTGGTTGGTTGTAAGAGTGGTGGTGGTGGGTGGTTCGCGTGTCGGGCGGGTGTGGTGCACCTCGGGGTGTCTGTCGTGTCGAGTCGGGGGTCCAAGTTGGGATGGGTGGACGGGATGGATGGATTGGGGGTGTGTGAGGACGCGAAGCGTGGGCGAAGCTGAAGGTGGGAGAGTGGTTTAGTATAAAAGAAGGTGCGGTACTGCAAGGTACGGGCGTTCCGTCCCAAGTCGGGGGGGGGGGTTGATTGATTTGATGGATGGCCCCGGGTGAATGTCAACGGTGAGAGCGAGGAGAGGCGAGCCAGACCAAGACCAGGTCAAGCACCCTGCACTTTTTTTCTTAGTCTGGTTAACTGGGAGGGCCGCGTCGGCAAGTACGAACGAGCGAGCGCTTGTGCTTGAAGTGGATGCTGGCGGGGTGGGCCAGGGAAGTGCCTTCCTCGAGTTGTCGCGAGATGCAGCAGCGACGGCAAGCAAGGTCGATCATGCGCGAGCCGGTGCAGATGCGGGTAGGTGAGGTCAGGTCATGTAAGGTAAGGTAGATCGAGGTACTGGATGGATACTAGTATCCGGAGGCGTGCCTGGGCGGGAGGTCGTGCACCCGACGAGTTCGGTGTTTTCTCTTCACACCTTTGGGTCTTCCCCCACTGAACTTGAAGATGGCGTGCACTGATGCCGCTATCGCCGCCTAGTCCAACCTTCTCTCGGGTATGTCCCTGGAGATTGGCGCGCGACCGGTTTTGTTTTTGGCTTTTCCTACACGGATGGCGTACGGGATGTGGATTCGATTTTCGATTTGTTCGATAGCCTGTCCTTGCCGAGGGAAAAGGAGAAGCAGACGACAGCAAGGGAAGAAAGGAGCGTGTTGGATCGATAGGATGATCGATAGGATGGCCGTGAGGGAGAGGGAAAATGAAGGAAGGACAGCCTCGGGGCAGGGAACACCGACACGGACGACGATGGTGTTCGGGGTGTGGAGGGAAGGGGTCGGAGTCGGGGGAGGGAGATTTCTTCTTCCACCCTGTTACTCTACTCTCTACTCTCTTTCTTCCTCTCTAGCATCTCTCTGTCTCTCCCCCACAGACACGATACGACATGGGCACACAACCCTGTCGACAGTGACCAACGGCGCCCATCTCTCTCTCTCTCTCTCTCTCTCTCCTCCTCCTCGTCAATCGTCACGCAAGACTCGGGGGACCTCGAGTATCATCCACCCCGACCCCCCCTGTACGCCCCTTGGCTCTCCCCCCCAAAGACCCAGCCGGCTCTTCCTCAGGGGCATCCACTGCTGCTCCAAGACCAAGACACACCAAGCCATGGGCGCCATCTCCCGGAAGCCTCTTCCCTTTTCCCCCTTTTACGACCGCGGGTAGCGTCCCCCTCGTCGCCCAAAACGTGTCTAGCTCCAAGACGTGCAAATTGGCCTGTCCACGTCCTGCTCTGTGCCCTCCTTGCACCTCACAACTCCTTGCCCCGAAGGGGCCCCCCCACCCCTGCTCATCACCCCCCTCTGGGCCGCCTCCACCCCGACAAACACACAGGGGGGGCATGGCTCTGGTTGTCTGGGCTCTGCCATGGTGGTCCTCCTTTGGGCAAAGCGCGAGAAGCTATGGGAAGCCCCGGAGCCGATGCCGCCCATCCCCCCCAAAAGCTCCAGGGAGAATGGCTCTAGAGGGGGGGACCTCAGAGAGAAGTACCGTCCAGGGGGAAGATCACTCGTCGGCCCTCGACGACACAACCCCCGGGCAATCTAATGAAGGGGGAGCACGTCCCTGGCGGCCCCTCCCAAAGCCACCAAAAACCCCCGTCCACTCCCTATGCTCACTTTATTCTCCTCCAGTCAGGGCCCAGGGGCCACCCAGAGCTGTGATGACCAACCCCAGAGAATCTCTCACCGCTGAGCAACAGTTCGTGGTCTTGAGCCTATCAAGATTCTCAATTCCCATTTTCCAGTCACGGAGAAGACCCAGGGCTGCAGTTAGCTTGTCGAAACAAACTCCACGAGGACTCATGTCACGGCTCAGGACATCGGCAAAGGCCGCGTGCAGTAGCTTCCCCCTTTTTCCCGTTCTGCCCACGGATCTCCAACAAACCTTTTAGAGGTGCCGATCAGGGACCGCACTTGGTTGAGGTACTTGGGCATCCTGTACTTTCAGGCTGTCCCGGCTATCCCCCGGGGACCTGGCTGGCCGCCCAACGACGCGCGACGGCTAAAGTCCGCCCGTCCAGTCTCCGTCCGTCCGCCCACTTCAGTTGACTCCCGAAGATCTCATCCCACCCAAAAAGGCACCAGATGACAGCNGGGGGGGGGGGGGGCGATCTGCGTGACCACATCCCGGGTTGCATCAGCTCCTCCCAGGACGGACGCCGCGCGCTGCAGACGACGGCACGTCTCGCGCCGCCCACTTTGCTCTGCAGACGCATATGCAAGGTCCATGCGACGCCGACATCTGCCATGCGCGTGCTGGAGACCGCATGGTGCAGTAGCCCGCCAGCCCAACTGGACAGAGGCCTGGTCTCGTCTCATTACAGTCATTACACATGCTCAGCTATCTGACCACCCGCACAAGTCCCAGGGCCCAATCGATCGCGGCTGGGCCCCTCCAGCTCGAGTTTGACAGAGGGGGGACCGCCCTGCCATTGGACCTCGTCTGGTTATCATGGCACACTCGGCCAGACAAATGTCGCGGGGGGGGGGGGTAACCGCGGGCACGGCCTGTCACCCACCCCCCCACCCACACCCAACTCCCGTGACAANGGGGGGGGGGGGTAACCGCGGGCACGGCCTGTCACCCACCACCTCACCCACACCCAACTCCCGTGACAAGAGCCAGCCGGACAGACAGGGTACAAATGCAGCCTGAAGGGAAAGTCTGAGCGCACATCCGTCCTTGTCGATCGCGGTTCCAGCGTGACGGGTGTTCGTTGCCTCGCTGAGGGATACTTGCACCCACGCGCACCACACACCACTCTTGACGTCTCCAAGCAGAGAGAAAAGAAACGGGCATGGCCGAGGGGTGGCGGGGGTCCGATGGTAATTTCCCGCCGCGACGTGCTGTCACGGCAGCCCGGGCGGCCGAGCACCCCTCGACCAGGGGGCCGGCGACGATAATGGAGCTTGGCTATAGCAGAGGGGGACCCCCGTGCCTGGAAACTCGTCTGTCGCAGCTGCTGTAGCACCACCACGCCTGTGAGACGGCGCCAGCGTCGAGGAAGACGTAGAGGATGATGGCAGCAGGGGAGGAGAGACATGAGTTGAGTCGCGTGCTGAAGCAGAGGACAGAGGAGAAGTAAGCAGGTTTGTCGCACAGACTCTGCCATGTGCGCTCTCTTGACCGAGGGGTATCGTTTCCCTGACGACAAGAGTGGTACGACGCTTGAGGATGCCGAAAGATGGCTTCGGAGTTCCTTCATCTCCACGGGCAGAGATATCTACCCAGTTGGCGGCAGCTGTCTTTGGAATTGGATAGGTATTCTCGGCAGCAATTCAGTCTCCAGCAGCATTAGGTATTGAATGAATACTCGTACTCGCATTGCCCTAGTCTTCTGGAAGCCATGGACGACTGACTGCATGGTGACATCGGTGCGTTGGGTCGACCCTCGCCTGGTTCCTTCGACCAGTCAGCCCCATTACCATTCATGCTATACTTGCCGAGACCCGTCATCCTATTGCGTAGTATCGTTACGCAGGCAGTCAAAGGAGGCCCATGTCGCATGTGATTCTCAGATGATGGCCTTTCCACCATGCAACCCAACGGTGGCCCAGTGTTTTCGGTCTGACCGGACTGGAAGTGGATTAGTGCACGTGCCGTTTACAACTGTTGCGTGCACCAGCCACCCAGCTTCAGTTGACTAACGAAACGGACAGTGCTCAAACGGTGCCGTGGTTTAGCGAGTGGCTGCCTCGAGAACTTGGCACCGTGTGAAGCAACAGCCCTATTTTGACCTCGACAGTGTCCTTCACTCATCTTTGAGCTTGACGGCTTACTCCCACGCGACGATCCGTTCTCACAGGACACACTAGGCAGGCGAAACTGCCTGATCATTCGAGGTTTGCTCAAGATCCCGTTGCAAATATCTATTTGTATGTGCTGACTGAGCTATGGGGGCAATGTTAAGCTTAATCTACCTAGCAGGACCCAAATATGCACGTCGACGGGCCCTTTCCAAACCAAGCTCACGCGATCCGGCATCTCCCGAGACGCCTTTCGCACCAATGTGTTGACCTTCTCGAAATATATTCAGGGCTCAAAGGTCCCAACACAGCTACATCTGGGTGGCTGACCTGCTCAGCAGCCTGAAGCTACAAGCTGGGATTGCAAAACCACTGACAGACCTCCATCCGAATCATCCTCGCCCGACCTGTCCCAAAGTTTGTCGATGCAGCTGCTGCGATGCCGGTCACTGCATCGACATGCTGGCGCCCAGGACCCCGACAATGTGGCTGGCCAACATCAACCACCAAACCAATTCAGGCCTTCGGCTATTTATCAGATCCAGTTCTCTAGCGTCCACGGCGCCCTTTGTGGGGTGATATGCCCGTGTTAGAGCGCCAAGAGCCTCCCAACTCTGCCACCAGTAAGCGATTGGCTCGTGCCAAGACCTTCAGCCGGAGCTTCACATCTTTGGATCCATACAAGCACGCTGTCAGTCTCTGCCACGCCGCCACCGGGAAGATTTGGGATAGAGGCGGGGTTCATCTTATCAGATTTTTCTTCATTGCACGAGACATCTCCGGTGATCGGGCGGGGTCTGCTCGAGTATAATACGCTTCATCCATCCGTCCCTCGTCGAGGTGAGGGACTTTCAGAACAACCCAAGATTCAACCATGGCTGTCGATTACCTCCCTAAAGACGACCCCGCTTCGGCAGTGGACGAGGTCACACTCAAAACACCTCACAATGCCGCGGAACATCCCGACTCTCAGTCTGAAGATGGCGACAGCCGCCCATTTGTTCCCATGAAATGGAAGCTCGGCTCGGTCCTTCTTATCTGCCTCATCAGCTTTGGCGCATCATGGTCCGCCAGACTGACCTCGTCACTAAAGAGCACGATCAAGCGGGAGCTCAGCATCAACAACACCCAGTTTGCGCTACTGGAAGCGAGCGAGGAGTTCCTTGTCACTGCCTTGATCATGTTCTCGGGCATCGTGACAGACCGCATCGGGGGCGCTGGTGTGTTGCCCTCCCCCCAAGCCCCTTCAACATTCCCAGCTAATACTTCCAAGGGGCCATGCTCTACGGAAACCTGATCATGACGGCCGGGGCTTTCGTCATTGCCGGCGCAGCTACTGCCAGATCCTACCCTCTGATGATCTTTGGCAAGGTCACCGCAGCATTAGGTGACATTGCCACACAGATCGCCTATTACAGGGTCTTCTCGGCGTGGTTCGCTCCCGGCGGCGGCTTCGGAACCACCATCGGTCTTCAGATTGGCATTGCCCGCATCGGCGGCTTCGTTGGAAGCGCCACAGCCAACGTCATCTCAAAGGTACGTGCGTACTCCTTCTCTGACACGAACATCAGACTGACCATTGCCAGAACACTGGAAACTTTGCCTGGGTCTTCTGGATCGGAGCATGCGTCTCCGTCTTCACGAACCTGTGCACCCTTGTCTTCTTCGTCTTCACAAAGATCGCCAACAGACGCTTCCGCGCACCTCCTGATCCCGCCACGGGCGAGCCCCTTGTCGAGAAGAGCAAGAAGTTTGAGTTCCGCAAGATCCTCACGCTGCCTTGGACGTTTTGGACCATTATGCTCTTCTCAATGGTGCAGACGAGCTGTTCCAACGTCTACTCGCAGAATGCCACCGAGCTTGCCGAGCATCGCTTTGGGGTTGATGCCGTGGCTGCTGGGTGGTATGCATCCCTGTCCCAGTATGCCGGTACGTAACCCACGACCTTTGCAACGTAGGATGAAGCTGAACAGACATATCAGGCTTCTTTCTGAGTCCCGTTATTGGTGCTGTTATCGACACGTACGGCCATCGTGTGACACAGATGGCCATCTGCGGCAGTGGCATGCTGCTGTCCATGGGCCTCATTAACTGGGGCACGACAACCAGCAGCGCCGCGGCTTCATACGCATTCTACGCCATCTTTAAAACATTTGGTCCTGTGACGATCATCGAGGGCATTCGTACCAGCATGCTCTACCAGGACGTATTTGGCACTGCATACGCGGCGAAGGTGACCATGAACAACGCGTGAGTGTTCGGTGGTTGGTTTGATATTTCCCCCAGCTAATTACCTCACAGAACCAACATCATCATGCGAATCATCACCGGCGTAATTCAAGATGCTGACAACAACTCGTATGATCGCGTCACCATCGTTTACGTGTTCCTTGCCGCCGCTTCCACAGCCGTCTCCATGGCCATGCTGCTCGGATGTTTCTGGGCTACCGAGCTTCAGATCCTGCAGTTCTCACGAAAGCAAAGAATCCAGTTCGGGGACTTGCTCAACGAGAGGTTGGCGAAGTTCCAGGGACCCGCGGGCAAGACGAGCAGACTCATCAGCAAGGTTGCCTTCTTCGCGCTGTTGGTCTATGTGCTAGGCAGCTGGGCGGCCTGGATTTGGGGTGCTGTCACTGGAAACAACTGAACAGCCAGCGAGATCATACTATGGCGTGCGTAGGTGGCACATGCCGGTCTGGGAGCCGGGCCGTTGAAGAAGAGGTGGGCTCGCGCAGCCCAAGTTATTGCTACCGCAGCCTGCGCACATATGGATCCTTTTTCTCGGGTGTTCCAATGTTAGTGAGCACCTTTTACCCAGTGACTTGCCTGTTGAGTGTAGCGGTTGATTGACGGTAGCGGTTGATTAACAGTAGCGATCGAGTTACTAGTAACGTACAGTATGATCTTGACCCGCGGTAGCAATAACGTGGGCTACGCGAGCCCGCCTCTTGAAGAAGATCAAGCACAGGTAGGGAGAGGGCCAGAGGTTCCGTTTTGAAAATGACGGAAGTTCTAGTACGGTTGACCGTTTTGCGGTACAATTGTGCATTGGTGTGGCTGGTCAATGCACACAAGCCACAAAGCTTCTGTGCACCGACTCCAAAGCAGCGGTTCTCCTGGGGGGCCAGGCATCGAAACAACAATACGCCGTTTCACCAGGACCGTTACCCTGCAAAACGAGCCAAATGGCTAGCTGCCTTAATACGGGCTAGACCTAGATCGACTCTGCCCATCGCTCCTGCTAGCCCTGTGATCATCGGCATCTTCGCGGCCAGTCTGTGATGAATGCAACCCTCAAGTCGACGCTCATCATTTGTCCCGAGTCATGTGTCGACGTCGAGTCGTCGACGTCGATACTCGACCTGTCGAGGCGTCCTCGCACGGACACCCTCTGTACAACGGCAAGTGTCCAGACCAGTAAAGCAACCAGGGGGTGCCCCTGTTCTTTGCAGAAGGATGGCTCGGAAATCCAACATGGTTCAACCATGGTTCGAAGACCACGCGAGGCCGGAAAGTTTCTTTCTTCTCTTCGGACGTTTCTCGCGGCACCCAGAGACACGCAGCCGCGGCAACCCTCACGAATCTCCATCCTCTGCCCGTGGTCGAAAAAGGGGGTGGCCACAAGGGGGGGCTCTTATGCCCATCCCTCGACACATCCCATGTCACACCTGTGGCGTAGTCGAGACTATCAAGACGCGCCGACAGCCGCAATGACAGGTGTCGGAGGCGGCCATGGCCAGTTTCACGCAACAGCGGCAGGCAATCCGCCATTCTCACACCGCCTTGGCGGCGGTTGTCACTTTGCTTCTTGCTCTCCGTGTCGCAGCAACGTGGAGACATCGCGTGCCTCAGTGCCTGTGAGAAACGTGTCGGACGAGGACGTTGGCAGAAGCAATGAGCCCCGCGTGTTGGGGTCACAGCGCGTGCGAGGATCAGACAACCCGCTCGGACGATGGCGTCGCCCTACAAATCCTCCGTCTGATGTTGAAAGAAGGGGGGCATTGGGCACATGTCGCTACCCGCGGCCTCCTGCTTGCTTCCGGGCACTGCGGCAAGCCAAGTGTCGGGGGTGCCATGATACGTTGACGTTCAGGGGCCATATTCCTCCCTCAGAAATCCCCTCGACTGCCCAGGGAAGAGGCCGGGAAACAGCATCCTTCTTGCGTCAAGACCCCACTCGGAAACACGAGGCATAGTTTGTTCCGTCCGGCAGACGCGCCTCTTGGCTCCGCGGATCAAACCGGATGCGCGTCCCTGATCGCCGACCTTTAATCAACATCAAACCGACCGGCCGCGCGCCCTCCTTCGGTCCCGGGATGGAGCTGTCGGCGCCATCGAACGGCCTACAACTTCCTGACTCCTCGTCCGACGGTGCCCGTCTCAAAGACCTCAACGAGGCCCACCCCCATGGCCTCCTCGAGCATCCAGGAGAACTCAACACCCCAAAACTCCTTCCACTTCTTGGTCCGCCCCGGGAGGACGCCCGCAAACTCGCCTCTCGACTTGCGCGCGAGCCTGGCCTCATCCGTCGCGATGCCCCCGTCCCACCGCTCCCGGAGCATCGACTCGGGCATCTCGCCAAACTTTGTCTTGCTCAGCACCCACGTCAAATGCTCCAGCGATTCGCTGACAAGCTTGAGCAGCGGGCCGTGGCCAGGCACCGCAACGCTGTAGTCCATCTCGGACGAGTAGCCCCGCGTCAGCCGCGCGCCCCCTCCACCGCCGGCAAGATGGACCACCCCGGCGCCGCCAACGGCTGCCAAACTTCCGCTCGCCTGCCGTGCGACGCTGTCGAGACTCGTGAGTGTTGACCGGTCTTCAGGTCGAGCATACAACCCCATGAGGGTGACTGCTGCATCCTCTCCTGCCCCTGCTCTCCCTGTGAGGAACCCTGCCCTGATAAGCTCGTCTGCCATGCTCTCTCGAATGGCATCTCTGGCTAGAATACCCTCTCTGGGGTTCTTCTCCAGATGTTTCAGAAACCACTCCTTCGTGCCGTCTTTCAGGTCCTTTGCTCCTCGAATCATCTTTTCGTAATCTCTCATGAGAATGAGACCCTCGCCGCGGGCGCGTACACGGATTCGCCTCACGACACCACTCCCCTCTAGCTCGGCAATCTCCCGTTCGACTGCCGAGGGTGACGCGCTTAGGAGGGCGTGGACGTGCGCGATGCTGACAACCGGGGGTAACGTGAGGCGGTGGTTGAGAACCTGTGCGATGCGTGTCGACGACATGCCTGCGGCCTCACGCGGGACGGGCGAGAACATGTGAGATCGCGCGCGAGCCATAGCCTGGGGTACATCGCGGAGAGATGAGTCGGCGGCGAGCGTGGAGACGAGGCCGATCGAGTCGAGATGGTCGTTGAAGAAGTCTTCCGGATCGTCTACAGGCGCTGTTGCTGGTTTCCGCTTGGCCGTCGTTGATGCTGTGCCAGTGGAAGGCTGCTTCTTTGGCGGGGCTGTAGGCTTCCGTGGTGCGAATGGCGAGGGCGGTTTCCGCTTGGAGATGCGCCCCGACTTGAGGAGAGCATGAAGGGAGCTCATTGTGGTGATATGAGAAGGTAGTTCAAAGTATGCCCTGCTAATGTGTGCTCAGACCAGAATGACTGTCTAAAGAGCTGGGTGGCGTTGTGGATGAAGAACTTGAAGTTGAGACGTGAAGATGTTGCACTTCAAGTTGGAAGCCGCGCCTTGTCGAGTCATGTGGCGAACAAGTACTTGGCGACATTACTCATCAGAACCACCATGGCCCAAACTTGTGGAGGACGTTCTCCCTTTTCTCGACCACGCCTAGTGCTGTATCCCTGGGTATCTACATTACATTACATTGCCACCCGCAGGTATAATCAAAAACAACTGCTTGCTTTGGGTTTGCTTGCGCTTGCTGTGCAACTGTGAATCTGCCTAAGCACAAGGAGGCCTATCCTGCCATGGTCAGCACGTACGACGTGATGGAGCTCATGCGCTCGCTCGTCAGCTTGAGCGAGATCCTCAGCAGCTCCTGTGCAACCTCGGGCTCGTCGCGCTGCAGTCTCTCCCAGCCCTCCTTGTCCATCAGCCACACGACGCAGTCTTGCTCCACGATCACATTGGCTGTTCGGTCCGTCTCGGAGAAGAAGGGCAGCTCGCCGCATGTCGTGCCTGCCACGATGCTCTCCGTCAGCCATCCCTGTGGCAAGTCGTACTCTGCCCGCAGAATGCCCTTCTCCACGAGGTAGAAACCGTCGGCCGGCTCGCCGCGCTTGTACACGGTCGAGCCTGCTGGGAACTCGCGCCGCCGGAAGTAGCCGCACGCGCGGAACCAAAAGTCCTCGTTCTTGTTGCTGACGCTTTGGAAAATCTGGAGAAGCAGTCGCAGCGGCTCCTTGAAGCTGCGCCATCGCTTCGACTTTTGGGACTCTGTGTTGGTGAGCGCGTCGTGCGCTGCTTTGTGCAAGTGGTCCCGCCGCGGCGAGTTGACCACGCCGTCCAGAGGCGATCCCAGCACCGGCTTGGCCGGCACGTCCAGGTTCGCCGTCGGTGCCATGCGCGTCTGGTTGCCGTGATACTCCTCCTCGCTCACGTAAAGCGTCTTGAGGAGCTCGTTCTCGCAGCTCTCCAGCGCAGAGTTGAGGTTGGGCAGCAGCGCAACCTCCACCTCATCGTTGCCCAGGCCAACAGCCCGCAGCGTGCGCCCCAAAGAGCTCTCTGCATCGACGCCGCTGATGACGAGCACGACGCCCTTGTTGTCGAGCAGGCGGCTGACCGTATTGAAAGCCTCTCCCGCCGAGTAGTCGATGCCGCTAACATGATACAGGTCCAGGATGAGGAACTTGATAGGCCGCTCCGAAAAGGCGGTGTCCTCGATGAGCGCTCGAATCTTCTCCTCGACACTGACAATCGTGCCGAAAAAGAGGAAACCCGTGAGTTTGACGACATAGATCTGCTGGCGCACCTGCTGCAGATACCTATGCTGAGAGGGGTTCCGCCGCACCGTGGATCCCACAATATCGCCATTGTAGGTGGCCCGGACTGCTGGGATCCGTGACGTCTGGATGATGAGCGAGACGAAGGCAAGAATGATGCCCACGCCGATGCCCACCACAAAATCGTAAATGCCCATGATGAGCACAATTACGATGACCTGTGCTGGGCGTTAGCAGAGGCTTGCATCGATGACCTGAAGAGTGCACTTACGGTGAGATACTCCGCAACCTTCAGCTTCTTCCGCGGCAGCCAGACGGCCTCCAGAAGAAGCTCAAATCCAAGGTCAAAGATGAGGCAGCCAACCATCATGACTGGAATATACCCAATAATCATTGGGCCAATCATCATGACGCAGCCTGTCAAGGCCGCGAGCATGAACCCGGCAAGCCGACTGTCGCCGCCGGAACGCATGAAAAAGACCGTATTGGCGTAGACCAGATAGTTTTGAATGCTTCCCGTCAAGCCAGAGACAAAGTTGGAGAAACCGTGCAACTTGAGCTCGCGATCGAGGTCGGCGTGGTCCTCGCCCGTCTGGAGGGCGAGAGCCGGGACGTTGATGGGCACGTGGAGGATGCCGAAAAAGGTGAGTGCGAGCATCGCGGGAACCGTATCCAAGATGGCGTCCCACCGTACAAGATGGAATTCTGGGGGAAACGTTAGTGTCTGAGACGCTCTTGGAAGCCGAGATACTCACTATACAAGGTCCAGAAATACCACCAGGGCTCATCTGCGGGCGGACCTTCGAAGATCCATCCATTATCGCGAAGCGGATCAACATGAAGCGAGTCGATGACCGTGACAAAGAAATAGAAGAAGATGGGGATGCAGATGATGTACAATGGCAGAAAGTACTTGGACGCCACCTTGGCTTGGCCCCAGAAAAGGACAATGGCCAGGATGAGAGGTATCACCCAGAGCAGGACAGTGTCAGACTGGAACAGCTTGCGCAGGGTCTCCAGGTCGTACTCGAGACTGCCGCTCATGCGAGCCGAGACCTCGAAGCCAGTAGCAACGAGGAACCAGCCGACGCCGCCAATGCAGCCGATAAGGATGTGGCGGGGGATGAAGCCAACCATGTAGCCAAAGTTGAAGTAGCCCATGAGGAAGAAGACGAGGCCGGTCATCATGGAGCTGAGAGCGAAGGATGTGATGGTGGTAGCGATGACCGCGTCGGGGTTATCCTCCCCGACGAGGTCTGTGATGGTCTGGGCCATATTATGGAAGAAGGGCACAACCTCGATCAGTTCGGAACCCACGGCGCCCCTGAACTTGCTCCCGGTAGAGAAGGTGAGCTGCGAAATGATGGTGCTGACGTAGAAGATGGAGATGCCAGCTGAGCCAAGGCCAGCAAAGATTGGCTTACCCAGGGGGAAGAGAATCATGCCGTAGGACAGAGCGTCGAGGACGTTCAGCAGCAAACCGACAACAACAGCGGGCAAGCATGAAACCGGAGCCACCACCACGTTTGTCCACAGAGATCTTCTGTTCCAGACGTCCGGGCTTGTGGCGGCCTTTGCAGCATGCGCCAGCTTGTGCTCGACGTGATAGCCCAGCTTCTTGGCGCCCTTGAACCAGTCCTTCCGCGGCTGAGGCTTCTGACCCTCGACGTCTCTGAGAGTAGAGTTTCGGGTAGTGCGCTGGCTGCTTCGCGAGTTTGTTGTGAGGAGGGGTGTGTTCTCGGTGGCCTCTACTGCGACCTCACCTTCGTCCTCATCCCCACTGTCCTCTCCCTGCCATCTGGAACGCGACCTCTTGGGTTCGAGCGATGCACCGTGTTCGGGGGAGGGTCCCTGCCTCGACTGCGGCGGCGACTGTGGCGGGGACTTGCGCAGCAAGCTGGTCAGGATAGAGGGGCCCTCGTCCGGCATGTCGAGTTCCTCGCCGGGTGAGGGTGGCTCGGAAACTTCAAGGATGGTATCGTCGGCCTGAACAGCACTGGGCTCGGCATCGTCGTCGTCGTCGTCGAGGAGCAGAGTACCGGGAGGTGGCAGAGGAGCCTGTGAACGGCGGCGGGAGAGGAAGGCGGGGCTCGAAGAGTCGGACTTGTCGGAGAGGAGGTATGTAGCAAGCTCTGCCGTGTCCTGACGAACACTACGAGCGTACTGGGCGCTGTCCGCGGGAGCTTCGAGGTGAAGTCAGTAGCGGCGCGGAAGATTGGTAACTAAGGGGATCATCAACATACCTAGGTGGTCCCGGTTAGGCCCATGGATGAAGGATCGTATAGGCTCCCTCTGGCCGGTGGAGGAGGAGAGCAGGCGAGAGGAGGAGGCGTTATCACCCAAGGCGGGGAGAGAATGGCGAGCCGAGCCGTTGATCGGGGTGGGCTGCGCATCGTCCGGTTGCTGTGCGGGCGAGGAGGGGTGGGAGGTCAAGGAGGACGCCCTCCTCCGCCACGGGTTGAAGGCGAAGTTCGGGGAGGACATTGCGACATGCAATGGGTGGGATTGCCTCGAGGTGGAGGGGGAGGCGTGGGCGGCGCAAGCCTGGCGGCGGTGCGTATGGTGTCAAAGGTTCTCTGTCGAAGCTAAGGAGACATGGTACAAGCCGCGAGCGAGCGAGCGAGGTCGGAGGAGGTCGGACGACGGCAGCAGAGCTTGATGACGCAAAAAAAGTATTCACATGAAAGAACAAAGTACAGGGGGGGAGGTCATGGAGGACGGAAGAGGAGGAGCTGGGACCTGGGACCAGACGGGAGATGGATGCAGGATGGATATCAGCCAGCCGTCCGGCACTTTCGGTGCCGCAGACCAAGTGGGCGGGAGGGGGACGAGCTGCAAGAAAGTGGCCGGCCTGTGTTGTGATGAGGAGGATCAAGGGTTCTCTAGTCTCAATTGGGGGCGCGAGAGGCGGACAGAAACCTTGATACCCGGTCTTGCGCCCGCGGTCGCGAACCAGCTTTTTTTCAAGTTCTTTCCCTCCAGCAGCGATCCCGGCCGGGACTCGGGAGGAACCTTCCTTCCTGCACACTCCAACTGCCCTAACATAATCTGCATGTGGCACGCGGCCGAGCCCCGCAGAACGCCACCACGCCCAACTGCAGGGGCGTACTGCGACCTACCTGACTGATCAATTGGCTTGGACGGGGGCTGGCCCAGACTCCAGTAGCTGCAGCACTGACGCCATCGCTACGGTGTAGGTGCAGCGTGCGCCGGGACTGGACTGGACTGGACGGGGAGGGAGGCACCCACCTTGCTCGTTCAGGTCGCCCAGGACCTCAGCACCGAGACCGAAGAGGCGAAGAAGGGGGAAAAAACCACCAGTCCCGTCTGCCAAGAGAGAAGGGGATGTGACAGGACACGGTCTCGCCACAGATTGTCGCACTCACATCTGATATCTGGGGTCGTCGAAGCACGCGACTTGTCTCACCTGACATCGACACGAACAACAAAAGTGTCTTGCATGTCGCCATTAGGTGCGCAAAAATGGCAACGAATCACCTCAATGGCACCATTCCCGCAGTGGCACCTCCAACGTACACAATATTGTGCATCATGGCAGCTCGTCGGCCCGGCTAAAGGCCAGGCACTGCAGCGGGCGTTTTGTGCGGGCGCTTTCCACCATGGAATGCCTGCTCGACGACAGCTTCATTCCGTCCACAGGCAAGGATACTTACTCACAGGAAAGCGAGCCTATCCCACACAGTGGTTTGCCCCTGCGGGGGCAACGCCTGTCTTCGGGGTCTAATAAGCCAGCCCAGGCCAGAGTACGTAGGGGGGTGTCAGTACTAGTGTTAGATCGTGAAAGAAAGCACAGGATTGGAGAGCTGCGACGCGATGCGTTGTCAATTCTTGATGAAATGAGGTCTCGCCGGGACTCCCTTTCCCTCCCTCCTTGGCCTTCTTCCTATTCGCATTCATTCATACCCTCATGGCAGGCACATCAAATGTCGTCCATCGTAGTCTGGGCGTGCATTGTTGATTGGCACGGAGCGCAGAACCGGCATATGCCGGTGCGTGAACTCGCCTGCAGCTGAGCCCCTCGGCTATCCCATCCGACTTGTGCAGCCATGTCTCACGCCCTCCAAAATCGGCTCCGAGTTCGGGGACGAGGCACCTTTTGCACAGACATCGCACATGTCCATCAATAATGTAACGATGAGCTTCTGACGACATCCAATCCCGAGGTGAGGTGCGGCAGCCGGCGCTCAGATATGGCCGTGTTGAACCTGCGGCGTGCTGGACGCAGGGCTTCGTGTGTGGACGGCTGTTGGAAGGTGAAGCCTGCCTCTTCACCAGTGGCATCTCCAGAGATATATCTCTGTAAGCAGCCGTCCTGGCCGCGCAGGGACCCCTTGGAAATTCCGGGGGTTTCAGGTAAGCTTCTGCAGATATCCCTGGGCTATCAACCGCTCAACATCGCCCTGCCGAACATAGAACTGGCTGTTTTTCGTCAAGTTGATGGACCTGCGCGCATGTCAGCAAGTTTCTCGCTTTTTCAAGGTAGTTCCTAACATACCCGTACTCCGTCTGGATCTCTCCCGCGTCCTTCAGCACACGGACGTCGATGAACAGGTCCCGTGGAGGCTCCAGGCTGCCCGTCAGGTCAATGTCCGTCCATTGTCCTTTGTATGCAGCCAACAGATCGCCATACTGCCTCACGTATTCCTCTTCCTGCGGGCTAAGACTGCTCGTAGCACCGTCACCACTGCCCAGGCTCGGACCGCCTCCCGAACCGCCGTCCCGAACCTGCTGGCCAGAGAGGTCGACGACGTCGGCACCGTTCCACACGAGCTCTTCCAGTTTATCCGTCCGCGTGCGGTGGTAAGCAAGCAAGCAGCGCTTGTTGCGCCGCATCGCCAGGTGGTTCACCAAGAGCGTACATGCCGTGGCCTGGTCGGCTGCCGGGTCAAAAGACCCCTGGAATGGCTCCAACAGTTCGCTGACATCCTTGTCGAGATCTCGCACCTCTCGCGCCACGGTTCGGACAATCTCGGCTTGGTAGGGCGGCAGGTGCGCGAGGTTCAGGGTTCGTTTGGCATGTTGCACCTAGACCAGTGGGCGCGCGTCAGTCGAGGGAGCAGAGGGTGCGCGGGGGGTGCAGTGCGTACCAGCTTGTTGCCCAGATCACCATACATTGGGACGGACTGTGATGTTTGCGCCCGAAGACAGCCGTTGCGCCCTTGGAGGAGAGGTCGAGGGTTGAGGTTCGAAAGTTCACGGTCTGGGCAAGTCGCGCCCTGGGGCAATTGTCGCGTCGGACCAGACTGGAGCACTGGCCGCGGTTGGCTCAGGATCACCCCTCACTGGCAGAACCCCGCCATCCGAGTCCACAACCGCTCATTGGCCCCAATACACTGTACTACTACCACATCACAACACGACAGCACATCTCAACACAGCTCCAGACTTTGAACATAGGACCATGGGTCGACTGATGTGTGGAATCGACATCCTCTCACGGTAGCAAAATTGTCGGATATGTACCAATCCCACAATATCCAGGGCACCCGAAACACACCAGGCACCACGGGTTCAGTGAATCTTGCATTTGTGACCCCAGGTCCGGAAGTCTATGGAAGGCTCTGACCAGCCTACACCGCTTTGGTGGTCGCGGGTTTTCATTTTCCTCCAGCCATCATACCTCATAACAGTCATTCCTCCTGCATATCGACGGGACAAACTTCTTAGAGCTTCTGCATGGCGGCCTGTAGTGTTGTGTGAGCAATGAACAAGCGGAACACCAGTTGTGAGAAGTGAACTTACGACATCGGACGACTGGACGTAGTCCTCGAAGCCCTCAATCTCCTCCTGCAGGTCGGTGACGGAGACCTTCTCGTCCTCGACGACAAGGTTGATCTGCAGCTTCTTGATACCGAAGCCGACGGGGACGAGCTTGGAGGCACCCCAGACCAGACCATCCTTCTCAATGCCACGGACAGCAGCCTCGAGAGCGGCCATATCGGTCTCGTCGTCTGAGTGAAGCAATCATGTCAGCATACATTTGGCCGGTTGGTAGGTTAGAAGAAAACATACCCCAGGGCTTGACGTCAAGAGTGACGACGGACTTGGCGGCGAGCTTGGGCTTGGCCTCCTTCTTCTTCTTGTACTCGGCAAGGCGCTCCTCACGGATGCGGGCAGCCTCGGCATCCTCCTCCTCGTCGTCGCTGCCGAACAGGTCGACATCGTCGTCCTCCTCCTCAGCGGCGGCGGGGGCCTTGGCGGGGTTGACGGTCAGCTCCGCAGACTCGGGGCCGTAGACGGAGTAGGGCTGGGCGGCATCGCCGGGGAGGGTGGCGAAGTCGTTGTCGTAGGTGGCGATGTGCTTGTACCTGTCGTCGCATGTCAGAATCATGGCCGGCACCGAATGTATGGAAGATGGTCGACTTGCCAGCGAGCAGCGTGGGGGTACTTGGTCGCGTCGGGAGACGAGCTCAGGGCCTTGAAGGTGGCGACATCGGCCTGCGAGGGGGTGAAACTGTCGCTCAAAGTCAGCGAGGGGGTCGATGCAATCGCAAACGGTGGGCAGGAACGGACCCGACAACGTAAGACCTGGTGGTGAGCCAGTAGTTGAGGGCTGGGAATCGGTTAGTCATTGCGTTTTACCCCTCCATCGTCCGAGGAACCGGGTGGATTTGGGGAGTAGCAGGAGGTCGTACAGTTGAGACCGGCGTCGGTGAGAAGGTCGAGGAAGCCCATTTTTGCGGTTGTGAAGGGGGTATTAAACGGTTTGGGAGGGGTGGTGAAGTATGGTGTGTTGGAGGATGGACGAAAAAAGTCGCGATCTTTTGACGAGAGGAGATGAGGTGAGGTGGGGGAGGGGGACTGAAGGGCGAAAAAAACTGTGTCCCAATCCGAAATGCCTGTGGTTGCTTGGGCGGCACTGTGACCCCGCTCACCGCTGAGGCGCTGCCCCGCCACCTAATGCTCTGCTGCCCGCAGCAGACCAGACGGGACCAACCTGGAGCCCGGCGGAGGGCCCTGGAACAACACACCCGACCCCTGGCCGCAGCCTGATACCCCGCCGCTGTCCATTCAATTTGGTCCATCCGCCCCAGCCTGAAGCTGTCGCCTCTCGGATCAAGGTGCTGCCGCCCAGCCGGTGCCTGAGATCTATCTGTAATAGGGAACACTGTGAAGCTGGTCGAGTCCTGCCAGTTGGACTCTCAAGGTGGCGGTACAAGTACACTGTGCAGCGCACACCGCCACAGTACACGGCCGGGATGGTGCCCAGCCCCACTATTGTATGAACCGCTCGAGCTGCGGCGCGCACTGACCACCTCGAAGCCAAACGCAGCGCAGGCACGACGGCTCCTACGTAACGAGCTGGAATCGGCTTCCAGAGGAAGCTCCACCGCCAAACAACGAAGCTCAAGACAACCAACCTCTCTACATCCACGACCTCATCACACGCTGCGCGCATACCGAACTTCCTCCACACATCCAACTCAACAGGAGTCCCAATACCGCCCACAATGTCGATTGTGCCGCTGATAACGTTCAAGGCGGGCATGTGCGAGTCTTCGGTATGTGGCATTCCTAGGGACAGGCAGGGTAATAGCTGCTGACGACTGATTGCAAACAGGAGCACGAGAGCCCTCGCAAGGTCCAGCCCCAGGAAACCCCCGGCTACATCTACCTGTACTCTGACGATGGTTTGTACCGCCCCTGCCACCCTCCCGCTGAGAGGGGCAAGTGCTAAGACGAACCGGCAACAGACCTGATTCACTTCTGCTGGCGCAGCCGCGATGCGCCCCTCGACGAGCCCGAACTTGACCTGGTCATGGTGCCCACCGACGGCCAGTTCATCCCCTACACCTCCTCGGGCCACGCCTCGGCAAAGACCAACGGTCGCATCTTCGTCCTCAAGTTCGCCTCGTCTTCTGCCCGCCACTTCTTCTGGCTCCAGTCCAAGCCCCAAGCTCGCAACGGCGACCCGTCCTGGTTCAGCCCCAGGGACAGGAAGATTGGAGACATTGTCCACGAGCTGCTGCAGGGTGAGGAGCTGGACGTCAACCAGGAGCTGGCCTCGGTCCGCAACGTGGACAACCGACGGGACGACGATGACGATGACGAGACCATGGAGGACGTTGAGGGCCACGGTAGCCGCAGCCAGCCCCATGCCGGCGGCGGCGGTGGTGCCGGCCCTGGCGCCACCGGAGGCGACGTCCGAGAAGAAGGCGAGAACGCCAGAGAGGGTGGCGGTGATGGTGCCCGAGCGTAGGTCCCCAGTACCTACTACATGACTGCCCGGCGCTCTGTGTGCAGCGGAAAAGTGCCATGGTGTCTACGGCCGGATCCAGAGAGTCGAAAGCCCCGGTGGAGGATGCATATGCCAGCGAATAGCGAGGCGTGTACTTTATTAGATCAGCAAAACATGCATGGTTCAGGGCTCTCCTTCTGCACGGTATCTAGACACCATGGCACCCTGCTTTTTGAGTGTGCCACCGGCTAACGGCTTCCAGGGCGAACGATGCCGATGCAGCCGTGCGGAACTTTCTGCAGTCCATACAGTCCGGCTCCAACTTTGGCGGTGCGCCGGGAGCACAGCAACAGCAGCAGGGCGCCGACAAGGCTTTCCCCTATCTCAACCACCTGCTCCCCAACGAGACCACGATACCTATGCTTCGCAACGCATCCGAGGAGTACGTGGATAGCCTTCTGAGCTTCCTGCCGCCTACTATTCTGGTTCTGGCCACGGAGCCTGGCGACCTGAGCGATGCTGAGCCCACTGCAGAGGCTGCCGCTGCTGCCAAGGCATCCCTGAGTCTGGCTGAGAAGAAGAGTCTTCTGGAGAGGGTCCTCAGGAGCCCGCAATTCCACCAGGGTCTCGGCAGTCTCACCATGGCGATACGGGACGGCGGCCTTCCTACTATTGCCGACGCGCTCCAGATCCAGGTTGCCGATGGTGGTTATATCAGGGGTGGCGGGATGCCGCTGGGAGGCGGTCAGGCCGTTGAGGCTTTCGTGGAGGGTGTGAAGAAGACAGTCAAGGACAAGAAGCAGTGAGGCTGCTAGCATAGTGGTCTTTGCGTGTATACTTCAAGGTGGTAGAGAATCAGGTTCTCTATGTGCGATAATAGACAACATGCGATGCACATGGGATATGAGAAGTGACGGCGCTAGCTCTCATACGTTTAGTATCCTTGCCCACCTTGATTCCTTGGGACTGCCGTCACTCAGAATCTCTTCACCAGCGAACAGCGCCTATTCCATCATCAGTCATCGCCGCTTTAAACGTAAGCACTGCAATTGGGTGGAATCACTCAGAGACCTCCAGTCGAGTAGCTTTGATAGGTGCAAGACGGCGAGTAAGTTAACCTACCTTGGGCACATCCGATAAGATAAGGATCCCGTTTCCAGGCAACTTGGAAACTTCAAGTGCGACGGCTTTAGAGTTTCGTCTCTTCAACTGACATGCGCCAACTTCGAATTCCCTGCCACCAACAAATCAACATGGATCCGACCTTGGAACCGCCGCTGCCGACCTCGGTCGAAGACTTCAACCGCGACGACCGCATCTCCTTCTCCCGGCTCGATCAGAAACACCTGGCAGTTCTCTCAGACGGCAGCGAGTTTGAATTTGACCCCCAGACAAGAACGTGGGTGGTGGCAGAGGTGGAGGAGGACGACGACGACCTCATCGAAGCTACCAGCAGTAGCACACCAGCCGCGACAGGCGGGGCAGGCCCCTCAAGAAAACGATCGGCGCCTCCGTTCAATGGCGACGGAAACGGCAATGACGATTCGGAAAGCGTTGACTCGTCCAACAAACGGGCGCGGCCCGCGAAGAAGCCCAAAGTCCAGCAACCTCGCCAGAACACAGCCGTATACGTGACGGGGCTGCCGCCCGATGCGACCGTCGGTGAGATACACGAGCTCTTCTCGCGCAAGGGCGGCGTTGTGGCGGAGGAGATCGACAGCGGCCGGCCGCGGATCAAGATGTACACAAACGACGATGGGAACTTCAAGGGCGACGCGCTTATTGTCTTCTTCAAGCCCCAGAGCGTCGAAATGGCCATTATGCTGCTGGACGATACGGACTTTCGATTCTCAGATACGGGGCTCGGCACGGGAAAGATGCGAGTGCAGGCAGCCGACACCAGCTACAAGAAGANAAGACGCAGTACGACGAGGAGGGCAACCAGATCTCCAAGGGCAAGGGCAAAGAGGAAGCCAATGGGGGAAACAGCAACGGCGGCAGCAGCTCGGCGGCAGACCGGGCGCGGAGTAATGCCGATCGGCAAAAGATCATCAAGAAGACACAAAAGATGGCAGCCAAGCTGGCCGACTGGAGCGACGACGAGTCTCCCTCGGCGGCAGCGCAGGCCGAGGCGCAGGCTGCGAAATACAACAGGGTGGTGATCCTGCGGCACATGTTCACGCAAGCCGAGCTCGAGGAGGATCCGGCGGCGCTTCTGGATATCAAGGAGGACGTCCGAGACGAGTGCGAGAAGCTGGGCGCCGTAACAAATGTGGTGTTGTACGACGAGGAGCCAGATGGAGTTGTTACGGTGAAGTTCCGGAAACCCGAGTCGGCGCTGGCCTGTGTGCAGATGATGCATGGGCGGGCGTTTGATGGGCGGACGGTTCAGGCGACGATATCGACGGGGAAGGAGAAGTTTAAACGGACGACAGGGCATGAGGGGGGTTCGGATGAGGATGAGGACTGATACCGGGACTTGGGGCGAGCGCCTGGCCTGGCCCTTGAACTGAAGTAGCCGGTTGCCTAGAAGTATGGGCGTCGATTCGATTTTGCTTGAGCGATTTGATATCGGACTTGCGATGGCACTTCCCAGAAACAAGCGAAAGGGCTGACATGGAAACAACGTAGTGATAGCTTCAAAAGAAGGTTACCTCGTGACCTGTCTATCAGCCTACCTACTTGTTGGCATGTTGTATCCGTGAGTACATCCTAGGCATACCGATGGAAACAGCAAGGTCATCACACTGCTTGGCCATGCTTACGTTCCCTGGATAGTTTGTGGCCTGTCTGCTAATACAATCTCTAGACACTACCTACGCCTCCACCACTTCGATTCGTTGCCTCTCGGCAGCAGCATACCATATAGCCGCCTCAATCACCCTACACACAATCTCCAATTCCTGGTCGTCTGCGAGAGAATCAGCTCATGGTACCAGAGGTCAAGGGATGACCTCGAAGATCTGCCTTGTGGTACTCACCTCGCGGTGCGTACACCATCAGAAACTCTTCAGGCACGGGCATGGCACCGAACCAGCCCCTCCGGGCCAGGGGGTGGCGCTGACCCCAGCCCTTGCGGAGGACCTCGGCAATATCCTCGGGGTGCAAACACAGATGCAGGGAGTGATCCGAGTCGTGGACGTGGCAGATTTCGCCGTTACAGGTGACGTTGACGGGGTGGCGGGCGAAGAGGCCGAGGCCGTGCTTCTCGAGACAGGAGCGGGCGGTGCCGAAGCGGCCGGGGTGGGCGCGGGCGAGGCTCTCGAGGGTTCGGCGGAGGGCGCGGTAGTGCTGCTTGGTGCCGTGTTGGTCTAGCTGGCGCTGGGGAGCGATGCCGGCGACAACGGGACGGGGACCGGGGCGGTAAGGGAGGGGGCCGGTGGCCGGAAGGAGGCCGTGGGCGGGGAGGTAGGTCGGAGGGGCGATGGCGTGACCGTCGGGATCGGAGGCGGGGTCTGCGGATGCGGCGACGGAGGGAGCGGACTTGGGGACGGCGGGCGGGGTGAAGGGGTCACGGAGGGCCCAGAGACGCAGCCAGGCGATGCGGACGTAACCTTGAAAGGTGGGCGGTGTGCCGCCAGGGCCGAGGCCGATGAAGTTGTTGTAGTCGTTCTGGACGAGGAGGCAGAATGGGACGAGGAGGACAAGGAGCTCGGCCAATGGGGCCTCGAGGAAGTGAATGAGCAGCACGAGGGTGACGGCCAGGGCCCAAATGGCCGTACCGTCGAGAGTAACGGAAATGGGCTTTTGCTCTAGGATGCAGGCCACAGCGAGGGGGTCGAGGTCGCCGTCGATGACTACGGAGCGGGGAGGGTCCGGATCATCGTGAAGACGGGTGGGAGAGCATGTGGTGCTCGTGACGGACATGGCAGAGAAGGGACTGGGCAGCTGTGACGTGGAGAGGGGTAGAGATGTCCAGGAAGATGATGGCGAAGCCCATCAGTCACGGCCTATCTTTCCTCACCGGGGATGGGGGAGGGAGAGGGAGAGATTGGATGTCACTGGAAACGTAATGTCTGAGAACACACGAGGAGGAGGAGGAGAGAAAGGGGGAAAAGGGAAAAAGCGGACAGCTGATTTTAAAGGTGCGCGCGTGCCTCTCATCGTGACCTGGGTCTGAACCCAAGGTTGCGGGGTCGTCCCGTCGGGTCGAGCGAGCGAGGGCTGAGAGTGAGACGGATTCGACAGCTCTAGCACTGGGAGCGAGTCGGTGCCTGGTGACGCCCGTTTACGTCAAAAGCCGCTGGGCTATGCGCGGCGCCTAGTGAGGTTTGGCATTTGGTCGGGTGTCGCCCGCCCCTCTCCCGAGTCGGGGGCGAACTATCTAGGTGAGGCAGCATGGGTGTCGATCAAAGGGCTGGGGAGAAAAGATGAACGAAAGATGACTCGGGCCGTGTTTCTGTGTGCTGGCTTTGCTGCCAGTGTCTGCGGTGGAAGCAGTCGGTGAGGCCTGAAGGATTCACCCCGGGAGGTTGAAGTCGGTCAGGCGGGACAAGTCTGCCAATAAGTATCTTTTGCTGGGGTGTCTGTCACCCGGTCGGTCGTTCCCGTCCCGTCGGCCATAATGCTGTGTTCGCCGACTCAGTTCTGCCGACGACGGAACTCGTTGACTCGGGGGCCAGTGATTTGATATGTGATTGCGGGGTTGGTGCGACTGTCAAATCACTGCAGTGGCCACTGGCATTGGACGGCTCTCGGGACTTGGAAGGATCAGAAGACGTCAGGTCCGCGTGAGCTTTCCGGGGTCATGCCTGGGTGGCACAACACACCCACCAGCCACACCGAGACACACCGAGCCACACCGAGTCACACCGAAACCCTCGACAACCTCCCCTACCAATGCAGTGAACCAACAAACAAACTCACACCTATTGGGCCTAGTCCCTTCAAGCACGCTTGTCTCCAGTCGCAGAGCCTCATTTGTGCTTTCCACTTTGTACCCCCTTGTTCTCTCCCTGTGTCCCTGAACCCCCCGATAGGTCCCCTTTCCTTCCGCCCCTGACACCCCAGCCAGCTCACACCCACCCAGACCAAGACCCTCCGAGGCTTGTGCCTGGACAAGCTCACGTGAAACGTTGGCAGGCAGGGTGGTGGCCCAATCTACGTGACCCTACAAGAACCGATCTGGGGAGGGTGGCCCTATCACCAGCGTGTGGAGTGGCCCATTTTGAGGCTTCCCTGGTGTTAGATCAGAAGTGAAGCTACATCGTCAGATGCAACATCAGAGGGTGGTCATGATGCAGCTTATCCGGAGGGGGTTCGGGAGGAAGGTTGATGCATGAGGAAGATTCATCTTGTACAGCAGACCATCTCACTCATGTGCCAGCTTCGGATCCTGTACAAGCGAGCAGAAATACCAACTTCAATCGCCACTCAGAATACCTCACATTAACAGCAATATCTACACCATGACACGGGAGCAATGTTCATGCATGTGAGGTTCAATATTCTATGAAATGTGTGGTGTGTTCCAGTAGGACAACCGACAACCGACAACCATGTCTGACAAAGTAATGTTGACATTTGTATGAAGCAGCAAGTATACACATGAAATAGTCTCCCAAGTGTGTCTCTCTCTGCCTGGCCGCCTCTCTCCGCGGCGCCTTTTTCTTCCCCTTGCATTTTCATCCCCAGTCATGCAACTTCCTCCCTTCCCTCAGTCCAACCCGAGGCTTTGCGGCCGTCATTCATCCCCCATATCAATATAAATGGGGAAAATCCAAGATGAACCCACTGCTTCTAAATGCAACCCATGCAGAGAAATAACGTTCCCGCTTTGTTCAAATGACAAGAAATGTCGGCTTAGCCCAAACATGCCAGTGGTATATGTCCACGGCGCTGTTGGATGCTGGTATCTTCTTCTCTTCTCAATCCCTCTCACTCTTCACTCATTGAGCCTCCAGGTCCTTGGCGGGACGGGTAGCGGCAGGCTGCTCCTCGCCGACAGGCTTCTCCGACAGCACCTTCTCACCGTTGTTGGGGCTGGGGGTGCTGGAGGTGTCCTTGTTCTTGTACTCGACACCGCCGAGGTCGTAGTAAACACCGAAGACGCGGCCCTCAACGTCGGCAACGCCACCAGTCTTCTTAGCCGCCTGGCGGCGGAAGAAGACGCGCTTGAGCCACTTGTAGAACTCAATACCAATGAAGAAGAGGATAGCGGCGATGAAGACAACGCCCCATTCCCAGGTGATGGCGGAGTGCTTGAAGACCTTGGTGTTGAGGACGGGGATGTAGTTGAGGGGGAAGACAGTGATGAAGCCAAAGACGACGGCGAAGAAGAGGAGCTTGTTGCGCCAAACGTCGAGGATCCACTGGGTGAAGTACTTCTTGCTCTTGGGCACCATGCGGAAGAAGGAGCGGCGCATGTTGATCATCTCCCAGGCGAGGAACAGAGACTGCCACGTAAGCGAGGCGAAGCAGGTAGCGCGAGCGCGGAACACCGTGTCGCAGCCGGGGGACCAGTCGCGGTTGCAGTTCTCGCCAAACTGACCGTCGCCAAAGCCGAACATGACAATGACGAACGATCCCATGCAAAGAGCAGCGGTCCAGAGACCGTAGGCAAGCATGTCGCACAGGAGCTCGGGAGTGAAGACACCCTGCTTAAGCTACACGGACGGGTTAGAATATGTGAATGGTGATGGGGCACGGTTGCGTAGACTTACGTTCTGGGGAGGGCGCTGCATGATATCGGGGGCGGCAATCTCAAAGCCAAGACCCATGTCGGGCAGGCCAGACGTGATCATGATAATCCACATGACCTGGACGGGAGCCAGAGGGAAGACGGAAAGACCGTTGCTGTCCTTGAAGGCAAGACCGATGAGCAGGACACAAGCCTGGGCGATGTTCTGGGCGAGCACGTGAAGGATGAACTTCTGAATGTTGTCAAACATGCGGCGGCCCTCCTCGACGGCGTTGAGAATGGAAGCGAAGTTGTCGTCGGTAAGCACGATATCGGAAGCCTCCTTGGCGACGTCGGAACCGGCCTGACCCATAGCAATACCAACGTCGGAGCGCTTAAGCGAGGGAGAGTCGTTAACACCGTCACCAGTCATGGCGACGAAGCGCTCGCGACGGTGAAGGGCCTCAATCATCCGGACCTTGGTCTGGGGGGCACAGCGAGCGACGACGAGGGGCAGGCGAGGCAGTTCATCGATCTCCTCATCGGTGAGCTTGTCAAAGTCGGAGGCGGCCATGACCATGGTCCTGGCGACATCGGCGGCAATCTCGTTCATGCGGGTAGGCAGGATGCCGACCTCGAGGGCAATGGCGCGGGCGGTCTCGGGGTGGTCACCAGTCAGCATGTGAACGCTGACACCAGCCTCGTGGAACATGGCGACGGAGGGGGCGGACTCGGGGCGGGGAGGATCGTAGAGGCCGATGAGACCGCGGAAGGTGAGGTCGTGCTCGTAGAGGGCGCGGTCGAGGTTCTCGTGGCCATCAACGTGACCAATGTCCTCCTTGGTGGCGAAAGCAAGAACACGGAGACCAAGGCGGGCAAGGCACTCCATGTTGTTGAGGATCTGGCCCTCGATCTCCTTGGTAAGCTCAACAACCTCGTTGCCGACCTGAATGGTGGGGCAGGAAGAGATGACACGCTCGACGGCACCCTTGGTGAAGAGCCAGTTCTTCTTCTCCTCGGCGTCGGAGAAGACAACGGACATCTTCTTGACGTCAGAGTCGAAGGGGAACTCGGCAATCTGGTTCCAGCGGTTGCCCTCGCCAGAGAGCCTGAGACGGTTCCAGTTGAAGCGGGAGGCGAAGACCTGAATGGCAATCTCGGTAGGATCGCCACGGGCGTGCCACTCGCCCTCCTTGTTCTGGTGGACGGTGGCCAGGTTGGCCAGGGAGGCGACGTTCATGTAGGTCTCAAGGGTCTTGTTGCTGGCGACCTGGTCGCTGGGGGCCTGAAGCAGGTCACCCTCAGCACCCTCGTTCTGGAAGGAGATGTTCCTGGGCTCATCGACGCGGGACGACAGGACACCCTTAGTGGGGTTGAAGGGCTCGGTGGCATCCTTGACGGAGAAGGTACCCACGCCGGGGATCCAGGCCTTGCGGACAACCATGTTACCCTGGGTCAGAGTACCGGTCTTGTCGGAGCAAATGTCTACACTTGGTCAGCATGTTTGAAGCTTTGAGGGGAATTGCGTAAAGCATACTGGTGACGCCGCCGAGAGCCTCGAGGGACTTGAGGTTGCGAACGATGACGTGACGCTGAACCATGCGCTTGGTACCGGCGGCCATGGTAATGGTCAAGACGACAACGAGCGAGGCGGGAATCATGGACAGACCAGTGGCGACAGCGTAGATGATGACCTCCTGGTCGCCCTTGAAGTCGTTGGCGGCCATGACGATGATGGCGCAAACAACAGCAATACCGAAGAGAAGCAGAGCGAGCTGAGACAGCTTCCTCTGAAGGGGAGTACCGACGTTGACACCGAGGAAGACACCAATGGCATCGGTGGCGGTGAGGACACCAGCCTGGACGTAGCGACCGGGGTGGGCAGTACCATCGTCCTTGCGCTTGACCGGGCGACGGCGAGAGGTCTTACCCCTCAGCGCGGCGGCGATCTGGCCAATCTCGGTGTACATGCCGGTAGCGAAGACAATACCGCGCGCACGGCCCTTGGTGACGGTGGAGGAGCTGTAGGCGACGTTGAGACGGTCACCGGGGCCGGTGTCGTCGTTGAAAACCTGAGTGGGCTCCTTGCGGACGGGGAGAGACTCGCCAGTAAGGAGGGCCTCGTTGGTCTCGAAGTTGACGGCCTCGATGATCCTGACGTCGGCGGGGATGGTGTCACCAGTCTTGAGCTCGACCATGTCGCCAGGGACGATCTCGACGGTAGGGACGGTGATGTTGGAGCCGTCACGGACGGCGGAAGCAGTAGGGGAAGAAAGCGAGCGCAGCGAGTCCATGGTCTTGGCGGCCTTGAACTCCTGCTGGAAACCGACGACGACGTTGAGGAGGATGACACCGGTAACGACACCACCCTCGATCCACGACTCGATACCGAAGGAAACACCCATGGCAAGGATGAGCACCTGGAAAGGGCGTGTTAGTCAATGGACTTGGGAAGCCTACGGACAAGAAAACATGCGCCGCCCAGTTGACGTCGGCGCATGGGGGAGAAAAGCTTACCAGGGTCATGGCGTTGGCAATCTGAGCGACGAGAATCTTGACGGGCTGAACGCCCTTCTCCGCGCCAAACTGGTTCTTGCCATACTCCTCGAGACGCGTCTTGGCGTCCGAGTCAGTCAGACCATCTTCGGGGTTGGCCTTCAGCTCCTCGACAGTCTGTTCGATAGTCAAGGCGTGAGGCGGCTTGGTGAGCGGCTTGTTACACTGTCCGGAGACGTGGTTGGTGATGGACTCGTCGAGATCGGAGCCACCCATGATTGCGGTTGGGGGGGTTTTCTGGCGGATTCGCGAATCCGGTCGAGTTGGGGTTCCTCGGGGGAAATCGGCCGACTGAGAACGTGTCTCAACGTTTCAGTGACGGCTAAACACGGGAATGGCTGGGTCGTCTTGTCTGGGCGAACAAGCGAGATTCCAGCGCTACCAGGCTTGGCGTGTTGCTTCTATGGGGTGATGTGAGATGAGAGGAGCGAGGAACAGGGTGTTCGAGCTGTTTGTTGTTTTGTTCTTGGGGGTGGTAAGAGGGCTATCAGCCAGGTTCGTCGTCCGAGGCCTCGGGGGATCCCTCAGTCTCGTTCCTATCCCTTCCAAGCCGGGAGCACAGAGCAAGCTGGTGCATGTACTTGTAGTGACGGGCTGGAGCTGGGTGGGATTGTTGTTTGGAGTGGAGATTGGGAGGGGAGGAGGGGAGAAGAGAAAGATTAAAGGAAGGGGGGAGAGGTCGAGAGGCTCTTGGTGAGAGAAGCTACTCGAGATGAAGAAGAAGAGGAGGAGGAGGAAGACGAGGTCAAGAGAAGGTGGGCATGGGGAAAAGTTAAAAGAGACAATGGGCTCGGGTCGGGGCTCGCTTCGTGGGGCGTGGGATGAGAAGGATATCTCGTGCTTGCATGCTTGGCGGACAAGACAAGAGAGAGCCCGTCCATCATCCATCCCAGGTTGTCACCCCAGGCCAGGAGGAGCCCAGCCCAAGCCCACGCGCCGCCCCTCGTCGAGGATGGATGGAGGCGGCCGACGAGGATCCAACATCCCACAGTGGGTGTGGACGACGAAGGAGGCGTGCGTCCTGAGTGGCCCCGCGCCGCCCCCTTGTGGACTCAATTCCATCTTTTTCGCGTCTTGGCGTTATGACTTCATGGTCGTCGACCAAGGGGGGGCAGATAAAAGCACGAGGTGGCACCTTCTGTTACCACCATCGCAAACACTAAGCCCCCCGGCCCCACCGATGGCACCAAAGGGGTGTCAATCTAGGGGTCACCCCGCGTTCGTGCGAGCGCCGTCGGGGCTACCGTCGTGGTTCATTCGACGCCGCCTCCTGCCCTGGTCTGCCCTGGCGCCGCCGTCCACCGTCCGGGGGTGGAAAGAGCTACCCACCATCCTGCCCTGCAGTGTGCCTGCCTTGCTTGTACCTTCCTTCCCGAGCCCATCTGGACCAGGATGCCTTCCTTGATGCGTCGGCAACAGCCGTCCCAAGTACCGTGGGCCAGTCGCCTTCAAACCATTCCCGCCATCGAGTAGAAGCATCACATCTCAAACACAGTCATGGATGTTGTCCGGCGGGAAGGAAACCAATTAGTGGTTAGTCAGTCGCCCTGCGCTGTGCTGTACTGGGAAAGTCCTTCCCAGGCGATTTCATCGGAGAATGAATGGCAAGACTGGCAGGCACAACCTCGGACGGAGGGAGGGGTGCTGAGACAAACACGGGGTGGTGCATACCATAGACCCCTCCCGCCAAGGTGACACCCATGGGTCAAGAGTACGTACCTCTTCTCGCACCACACCCACCACACGGACCGACACGACAGGGTCATGACGGACGCTGCAACCAAACACGACGTCAGCCTTGGCGGCTCTGCTCCAGGGCCTTTCACTGGCCCGTTCAAGGTCTGTTCGGTGGGGGCGGCCAGGCTGGATATCCACCCCTGACGCCCCCCTTGGACGTCCATGTCTGATCTTCCCCAGCGAGCAGACTCGACTTGATGGTCAAACAAGAACGTGGGCAACTGGGACCCCGCTTCAACAACACCAGCGCACCTCCGGCCCGGTGGCATATGGGCGGGCGGGCGGGCGGGCGGTCGTGTCTCTCTTTCTCTGGAACATTTCAAGTGGCGTCCCGGTCCGCCCGAGCGGGCGGTGTGCCAGAGAGGCACCGATTTTGAGGCCCGTCCCGCCAAGGCTGACAAGGCGGCGGCGCACGTATCGCGGCAGATGCCACAGCGAGGCGCCGACGGCGGCGAGGCAGAACAAGGCCAGCAGCCGTGCGTCGCAGTTGCACCGTACCTGTAGCAACAGCGATCCCGGGCCAAGAAGCGCCGGCCTCGTGAGCGGTCCTTCTGCGGCCTGTCAGTGGCTGAAGAGCCGCTGGGCATCTGTACTACGGATGCACAGGTGGGACGAGGGGAACAGGCAGGACAGGGGCGGAATGGGCGAAGTGAAATAATATCCAGGCACAACACAGCCTGAGCACCGCCCGTGATACGGGCGGGTGGGTGCCCGCGCGACCCTGCCCATAGGAGTTCCTTTGGCATCGACCTCGCCGTCATCGGTGGTCGGTGAGACCTGTGTTGGACGTGATCCTGCCAAGATGCAGGGCCGGCAAAGGCAACGGTTTGGCAGACAGGGTTGGCGATGGCGTGCTCGGGCGGCTCGCAAAACTACGGCCGACTTGCCCATTGATCTGCGGCTAGCTGGCGACGACATTTGTGCCCCTTTGCCTCTGTCGAGCCAATGAGGCTCTTGGCAGTCGACCACCAGTCATGCTCTTTTGGAACTGTCCATCCTCCACGATCAGACTTTGATGGGTCTTGCCCAGAACATTCGTACCAATACGAAACTGAAACCATCGGACTAGGGGTCCAATCCGAGGCTTGACGTCGGCAAACTGTAGACAAATCTGTTCGGGTGTCTTCGGACAGAAGAGAGCAATTGTGCCCCTCCCCCACCGACGATGGCCCGCTGCATCGATGCCCGCCTCAGCCCATTCCATCTTGTCCCCGGGCCGGGATGGATGGATGGTGGGACGGACGAAAAAAGCAAAAAGTCGAAGCTGAGACGAACGAGTCCAATGGACGGTTGCACGTATCTGTTATTTGCTGCATCGATCGCTGTACATGCGACGGCTTCGTTCACACCCCGAGTCCGAGACGTCCCGGCAAGGCGGTTTCCAAGGCTTTGCTGGCGGCGGATCGCGGGCGGCGGTGGTGTGATGAGTGGTTGCGCCCTTGTTCCGCCGATGGGGGAGGGGAGAGGAGATGGGGCTGCTCTGCCCGCCGCCGCTGATGGGGCCGCCCCGCGGTCGACTCCTCCTTCTCCGGCTCCCCGTCGGTTTCGGAGGGGGTGGGTGGTCGAAGGATGCTCACCCCACCGGAGGACGGCGACAGGGGTGGCGGGCGGAAGGGTCGGATCTCGAGGGAAGCCCGTCTGTATGCGTAATGCCTAGATAGCTTGATAGCCTGCAGCGGGAAGGCGGACGAATGGGTGACTGACGGGATCAACGGAGAGGCATGCCGCATAGCAGCCTCCCTCGGTCCCGTTCGCGAGGATGCTGCGATTGCGAGCAGCCCGTCTCGGGCTCGGAATGGTCTGGATTCTCGGCAGTGGACCTTCGCTATTGAGGCTGTGCACACGACGTGCAGGAGTTGGGCGAGCCTCAAGTGCCCTGTTCTGCTGCAAGTCTCCAGAAAAGTCGTCTCCAAGCTCTTGCGAGATTGCGGAGGCAGGGGTTGTGACTGGTTGGGGGTTGATGTGGGTGGCTTGGCACGCCTTAGCTCAGCAACTGGGGAACTCGTCTGCGCCAGCACCCGACAGACATCTCACACTGCAGTCTGTGTGGCCGGGTCGCCGTGCTTGTGACTGGGGACCGATGCCTGCCCGGTTCACGTCAGCATCCCCCTCCCGCGTAGCGTTCGCTGGCTCGGGAGTCCCGGCAGCCAGGGTCTGTTTAAGGGTGGTCACGTGCAACTTCCGGGGGAGGCTGCTGACGCGGGGATGGATGGGCCACGTGACGAGGGAGCACGAGCGAGGTGGGCGATGCTGCGAGGTAGATGCCCCTCCTCCCCAGGTTACCCGGAGGGTTCACGCGGCGTTGCGGAGAAACCACGTCTGGAGCGGCGCCGGCGCCAAGAGAACCCCCAATGACGGAATAATGAAGATGGGCAGTCCAGCAGCCAGGTTGAAAATAAAAAACGGACGGGGGGGATGCGCCTGCTGTCGCGCCAAGAGATAACCATGAGAACCGATCCAACGGCATTGTGCAAGCGCGACCCTAACACACACGAAGCAGAGCGGGGTTGCAGAGTATAGAAGTCGCCCCGTGCCAATCAGACGAATCAGGGAGGAAATGTCTGCAGGGAAGGGGGACGAGGCCAAGACGCTAGGTGACCGAAGTCCTATCAGGGGCGTCAGGTGTGTTTCCGAGTCTGAAGAAAAATTGGCAATGGTCACGGGGGTTACGTACGAAAAGCTGGGGGATTCTCGTTGCTAATGCACCGCATCGTGGTCGCGTGAATTGGGGCCCCGGAGTCTTGAATCCATCGCGGGTGAGATGAGGAGTAGCAAGGTTTGTGGCGGAACAGATTAGGTAAACCGGGGGGTTGTAGGGCCTCCCGTCTGGACGGACTGGCGAAAAAAAAAGACACCGTCCCTCGAGGCGCGGGCCGCGGAGAGATGCCCGCGTGGGTGGTCCAAGTGCTGGCTGCCAGTGGCTGACTGTCCGGGCGGGCGGTCGGCCTAGGCCCAGATCGCTGGCGGACCAACCCCCCGCAATGCACACTCGACTGGAGACGACATGTACCAGCAGGGCGTCGATTTCCACTCGATCCTTCTCAACTGTAACCCATCCAACATGCTCCGATCGTGCCGCCCGCCACGGACAAAGTAGATGCCGACAAGTTTCAGTGCAGCTACGGGGGTTGCCACTTGATGGGTGAGTTACGTTTCCAGAAAGGAGGGGTGAACCCCAAGTTGAGAGGCCTGACCCCGGGTTAACCCCGACAGTTGGAAGTCCGTCCTTGGGCGGTGTTGGTTGATAACTTTGCAGTATCGGACAAGACAAAGAAAGAGTCGTTGTGTTGATCATGTCGTCAGTTGTCAGACATATCCGCGCCACTGATGCCATGGTATCTCGATGAGCCTCGATGAGCCTCGATGCCGCAAACGTCGAGCACAGCACTGACTGGAGCCGTTTGATTTCAACGTTTTTGCTTGACATTCGGGCCACAAAGAAAGTTCCGGCTGCTATGGGGCCTAAAGGAAACTCGCTGCACCCAAAAACAGAAGGTCGGATCCGACGAAGAGGACAGAAAAGCCCCCGCAGTGCCGGAATCATCCGCATGGCAAGCCGTCTCACGAAGATTGATTCGCAGCACGTCGCGCCAGTCAGGCCATGGGTCGGCGGGCTCCGCCAGGGGCCTGGGGGACCCTTCACCAAGATCTCCCCAATCCACCCGCAGAATGTTCCATGGAAAGTCGTTGGGGGTCCCTTAGGGGGGGGCCATCTCCCCTGGGTACATACCTCGGCTGAGTTGGCAAGCGCTGAAAACTTGTACCTGGACATGCTGCACCTGGCTGGACCTGGAACCTGGACGGAAATCCCCTGGAAGGCCACCAGACCCCGATAGCGATAGCGCTGCCGGCAACTCAATTGAATGGGCACCAGCGATAACCTTAAGGCAACGGCCCAACTGCAAAGTTTAAGCGCCCGACAGGGGCGGCGTTTTTACTGTGACGCCACGAAACCACGTGCCTGTCGCACATTCGACATTCCAGGATTCAACATGGCGCCCGGAACTCTCGGTGGTCAGCATCGGCCGAGCTGAGGAGCCGTTGTCATACTGCACTTTTACCCCGCGAAGGATCTGCCAGCAAATGCGCCGTGATCTACAGTCTCGACCACGGACTAGGAGGAGGTTCTCCGGACGCCTGGTTACAAGGACAGGCTCTCAGAAAAGATGCATGTCTGTAAGCTTTGGGCGTTCAACCCGGACATCTGCCGCCTCACTGAGCGCAGTTGGCCGACAATGTGTGCCACGATGAAAAATTCTTCACCTGCCGCCTGACGTCGTAGTCATACATCAGGCCATATGCAGCATCTCGAGATCCGAATGCCAATCATCGGGGCGGGTAATGAGCAGGACCCGGCCAAAGGGGCAGCCGCATGCGAGCCGATAGGCGAGATGCTGTACCAGGCTTGCGCTCGACGGGCGTCGAGATGCGCCGCAGTCAGGTTGGTCATGGAATCCCACGCTGGGCTGATACAAGAAGAAGAAAAGCCACCTGCGCGTGCCGGCCCCATGGTGTTGAGACATTAACTGCGTACACATTCCAACCCGCTCCGGGGGCAGCGAGCGGCAAGTGATCGGCGAGCATCGGGACATGTCACCCGACGAGCGAGGCTGCGGCAGACCTGGCGGAGGCTTCGTTGAATGAGCCGGGAAGTTGCCAGTAGAATTCAACGTTGTCGCCTCACCGCCAGATGCTTCCTCGACGTCCCCCGCGGGTACCCCGCCGGAGCCACCGCCGAGGCCGACCGGCGCCGGAAATCTTGTTGGCCGCTCGCCCAGAGAGGCGTCCTTGGAACTACCGAAGGCCGGCGTGGGCAGAGCCAAGCAAATAGGGGTCACGGAAGTTTCGCCCGTCTCTTCTGGGCACGGAGGCGGGCAGATGGATTGTCGCCGAGCCCAGGCTATCACCACTGTTCCCCATCGCCATGAAACAACGTCCCCCACGGGATGCATACCTGTGGCGTGCACAGCTTGCGCCGACCCCGCCTTCGACGAGCCGGCGATTTGTGTCGAGCGCATGCGCCATGAATCATCCAGGCTTTGGGGCCGTCGCCGAAAGGGCTTGTCGAAGAGTCTCGGCGTTGGCGCGATGGAGCGGTAGAGGAGAGGAGGAGGAGGAGGAGTGCTCGTCCACCGTTCCGCCCCGCCCGGAGCGCTCGGGGCTCTGGGCGGCGAGCCTTTTCCCGCCGTCAAGGGACGGGACTCGGTGACCAGCCTTGTGCGAGCACTGTATTTTGTGTGGCTCGTATCAAGAGCCGCGGAGCGAACAAGTAAACGGTGACCAAATCCCTGGTCAGACGACGGGTTGCCAGATGCGGTCTGAGCCCCCCTCCTCTCTGTGAGAGCTGGACATGGACCCCCGGGATTTCGAGTAGATGGCTCTCAGGCAGATGATGAAAGGCAACGGGTCGGAAAACACCTCATATTTCCTCTCAACGAATGCGCAGGTGGTAATCAAGCAAAAACCAGCCAGAGCGGAGAAATGGGCAGGGATAAAGATGCCGCCAAGTGCGCTGTCGGGCTGGGCGAAGTCTTGGGATTGTTGCGATGAGCGCACTTGGCAGGAAGTTCTCGGCGCCATTTCGCTAGACCCCCAATTGGCGTCGTCGGTAGCCTCGCGCTGGACCGATGTGTGTGTTTTGCACCCCCCTCCGATGAGACCCAGGGGTTTCTGTGCCAGACCCCCTAATCACAAGGTGCACCCCTCCCAGAAACAGAGGGTGCAGGTGCGCGCAGCAAGCGCAACACAGCGCCAGCAGGGCCCCCCGGTGGGCGCGGTCTTGGCGGTCCGGGCCTGCGACTGCCTGCAAGTCTTCCAACGACGTCACATAACGGGACCACCCCTGCTCCAGCGCACCAAAGCTGAGCTCGTGCTCGGCGTCCCACGCTCTCAACCACGGCCGTCTGAGTCGCTAGGTTCGCAGCCAAGAGTCTTGGCCCGGAGCATGGGAGATGGAACAGGTTGGAACGGCGTCGAAGGAGGGGGGAAACCATGCGACGCGATGCGACCATGACGGGTTATGGATGGATGGTCGGTTGGCCTGGATTTTTGAGTGCACGAGAAGCTTGGTTGTGCAGCATTTGGTGGCTGGCGAGGGACGTTTTGGGACGAGGGTTGGTCGATGACGATGCGGGGATGCAGCAGCTTGAAGTTGCTGTGCAGAAGTTGCGACCGGGAGGCAGGCTCAAGTTCTGTCCGAGTCGGCATCGGCGATAGACTTGTCCGACCGACAAACTCATCCATCCATTTCTTTACACCAGGAAATACGGCACCATGACCACCTTGGCTAGTAGTAAGCGACAGAATTAGAGATTAGACGTTGGTTGAGGTGACAGGTGCCGGCCGGGTGTGCTGGCAGGACTCGGTGTGTTGATCCATTGGCTGGCTTCGGTGATCGTGATTGTGCGTGAGGGTAGCACTGAAAGCTGGCGCATCTCTGGCTGGCTGGCTTGCTTTTACCCCTCCATCGGTGCAAAGGCGTGGCTTGTGGCGCCGCCGTCATGTGCGCGTGCCCAAGTCGCGGTCAGCTTCTGAGGGTGTGTCAGTGTGTCGCTCTTTCCCGTGCCAGCGTTCGTGCCTGCCCTTGCTGTCGGCAGTTCTTGATAAGCGAAGCAGACAGCTTCGCTCAAGCTCGTGTCATCCTCCACCGTCTCCCAGCACTCAACGCCACGGGAACCACGGCCTCTCGACCGCGCAAGGTTGACTTCTGCCTCGACTTCAATCACATCGTCGTCGAGTAGCGGTCTGAGCCTTATTCCCCCCCTCACTCTCCTCCGGTTCCCTCTCGCGGCAGGCAATTACCGGCAGCAAGGCCAAGGCCGCCCAACCCCCAGCAGGGCGAGTTCGAACCCGGACGGCGTGGATCCGACCGCCGGACCTACCTTGCTTCCCTTCGCCCACGCCTTGCTCAAGGGCGTCACCGGACAGCAGGAGATATCGCAGGACCTCGGTCCAGCCAGCAGTGTCCATCCAGCCTTGTTTTGGTCCTGGCTGCTGTCATTGCAAGCCCGGTAGAGCAAGGCGCCGCCAGACCCCCCGGGGCCACCCCCGACCGCATCCGCATCCGCCGTCCTGTGGCCTCTCCGTGGCCCGGACGCGGTGCCCGGCCGCTCAGTGATCTGAGCCGACCAAATACCACAAAGTAAACAAGAAAAAATAACGGTGGGCCGAACGAAACGGCCACACGGACCGGCCAGATGATGGAGCGCTTCGGCCTCGTCTTGGTTGCGACCTTTGCCGCGGGCATGTTCTGCGGGCCCTTGTTGTGAGCACACACGTCTCATCTGCTTTCTCTGTTCTGAAGCGCAGGATGTCTTCCAAGTCATGATACCGCCGTGGTCGTCTAGTGCACAGCGACGCCATGGCCTGCCCAGCATTTGCTCTGTCGTTCATTGTTGGATCTTATTTCCTCCGTATGCAACCGATCGTCTCGCTCAATAGCACCCCCGGGCACTTCCCCAGCTTCAGTCCGTCTCTGTCACTGTCATGTCTGCCCCTTGTCTGTGGTCCTGGTGCTGCTGCCCAACGCCGGGGGGTGGGGATGAATGTTCGGTTTTCCGAACGACGCACCCCCGAAAGCCCAGACTCGAGAAGCATTGCCAAGCTGACTTGTTCCTGCGTGGGATGCAGTTGCGTGATTTACTCGAGATCCCGTCGGCACCGCAAGCTCCAGCCGGGCCCGCAACAGCTCAAGAATGCGCGCAGGCAGCTCGTCTCCGTGGCGGGATCCAGCGCCCGCCTGGGCGCCCAGCGGTGGGAAATGGCGATGGGGGCGAGAAGCAGCGGAAGTGGCACCTACAGTGGCCCCTCGCTCCGGGGTACTGAGCCTGGGGGAGCAGCAACAGCGACGACAGAAACAGAAACAGAAACAGACACGCGAGCAGCAGGCGGAGACTCTGATTCACCAGTGGGAGGAGGAGGAGATGTCACCCGTCACCCATACCAGCCGCCAGGCGGGGCTGGCGAAGACGACGACGACAACGACTGGTAAGTTTGGAACTTTCCATCTCTGAGCATGCATTGTCTCTCTGGTCCCTTGCCGTGGGAGGACGGGAAAAGAAGCGGCAGCGTTTCTATCCTCTCGCTCAAACTCAACCGCACCTCCCCTCTCCCAACACCAGCGGCCGATCGGGTGTATCACGATAAGAGACCTGCTTGATCGGGCAAAACCGCATCGTGGGCCACGGCGCCAAGAGTCACACACAGCTGGCAGCGCACCACACGCACACGGATGGGGAAGGCCAGTCGGCTGGAGACTGGGATTGTCTGGTCTCGTTTCAAAAGAATACCCGTTTGAGCCCCCTCTACCGCTGACATTGGGCTGCGACGCCGATGGCGGTGAGGCGAGCGAACAAGCAAGCGCTGCTGGGCACCCCCAAAGGCCCCCCCAAGCCCCCTCCCCGGAGCGGGGTGGGAGCGGGGAGTTCGCATTGAAGACCTAGCGTGCATCCATACCAAGACCCCAAGTGGGATGGCAATCTTTTTTTTTTGTTGAAGAAAAGGGCCGTTGTCGGTCGTATCAAGGTTCCGCGGGGGGCCGGGGGGTGAGATGGCCAGCGCGTCCGTTCATGACGTGCTAACCGCGACCGTCGGGGAAGACTTCCAAGAGTTACTTACAGTACTTGGCTGAGCGAGGTCTTCTTCAGGGGGTGTTGGAGGCGCGGGGGATGTTCCTGGTATCGAGCACAAGTTGATAAGTGTTGCTTGCGCTTCTGTCGGCTTGAGGGAGCAATGCGTGTCAGCGCGCCTCACCGTCGGCTTCGCTATTCACCCCCGTCTGCCTCGAGCATGACCAGACCAGACCAGATGAGCTTCACTTGACCACTTGACTCGACGAGACGGCTAACCTGTGGACTCTGCTCCAGCCCCATCTGCATCGGACCTCTCTTCCCTCGCCACGATCGCGAGGAGGCCCCCGACACGAGACTGTCAACCACATATGCCTCGTCGACCCAGGCGTGCATCAGCAATGGCAGGGACGGCACGGCCGGAGGTGGTCGTGGTCATGGGGTACTGGCGACATGGGCCCAATCGCTGCGCCGCCAGCTCGGAGTCGCCTCTTCACCGTTGTCGTCGCGTGCGCGGCGGCGCCAGCAGCCCGAGATGGCCTCAGCTGGACATGGTCTGACGCACAGCCTTCTGTCCCATCGCCCATGGCGAGGAGGTCAACCGCAAGGGGTCCACGATACCGGCAGGGTGCAAACAAGTGACCAGGAGGGGATTTGGCAGGATGACACCCCGGATTCTGCTCCTCCTCCTCCTGATAGCATGGGCTCAGCCGGCGCAAACCCCGGGCGGAACCTCATGACGGCCTCGACTTCGCCACCATCTGTTGCTGCTGCAGACAGAACTGGAGATGGAGATGCAGCATGCAACTTGGATGGAGAAGGTTCGGCGGGGGCGACCAGGGTGTCCCAAGACGGAAATGTTCTAGAAGGCATCCATGACTCGGACGCCAAGACCAGGATGACACCAGTTTATCTGGCCGCCGGCAGCACGGGCAGCACGGGGTCTCTTCCAGCGCCGAAGGCACCGTCAGCTGGTCGAGAAGGGGGAGACGCCAAGACCACCCGTCGCAATGCTCAGCCTCTCATGAGCACCATCGCGACCACGACCGGAAACGCCGCTGTTCTCACCGCCCCTGCCCCTGCCGTCTGTTGCGGTGGTGATGGTACCGCCACGCTCTCACCTCCCCGATCCAGCGTCAGCCCGCGCTCGACCGAGAGTGGCCGTGGCGAGCCGAGCAGCGCAAACGCCAACACTACTACCCCGCGGCGGCCCGCCAACGCCATCGTGAGGGCGAGCAGGCGAACGGCGGCAACCGTCGTTGAGGTCCTCTCGCCCTCGCGCGGGGTGCGAAGGGCGTCGCTGATACAGAGGAGGCACGAGCAGGAAGTCAATGGAGGCGACGACACGGACGACGACGGGGGCGCGGATGATTTCGAAACGGAGATTCTCGTTCTCCAGGGATGTCGACACGCGTTCCACGCCCGCTGTTTGACGACGTGGTTCCTCGCCGAGGGGTATGACTGTCCTGTCTGTCGCACGCCTTACTGGATGCGCCGCGAGCGCATGGCCCGAGCCTTGCAGAATGAGCGCAACGGCTTGCCTCTTGATCACGGCGAGGATGAGATTCGTGCGCGCGCACTCGCGAGCGGGTACTGGGGACCTATGGGCGGGACGACCTATTCAGCGATCGGGGGGGCCATCGTCGTCGTGAGGGCACCCACGCGGATGGTTCCCTACGCCACTGACCGTCGCGCCTGGGAGGTCTACCTGCCGTAGGTAGGCATTTCACTTCGGGTGCGAGACGGAATGACGAGACGAGGAATCCTCTCCTGGAGTGTCGGGCGCACTATTTGGTTGGGGGCCGCTTTCATTTACGGCCGAGGTTTATTCCCCCTGTCCTTCTTCTCTCCCTGGACTTTACGATTCCCATGTTTTTGTTGCTGACGGTTGGATGTTTCCTCCCCTTCTCATTTACTGGTCTAGCAGTACGATACCTTGTGCCTCACGGGAATGCAGAGAATGCCATGTCTCAGAACTTGGGCCCTGTTGACCTCCCTCGTCAATAAGCTGTCGTGTCGATACGAACCACCGCCTGGAAATTGCGAGGTTGCTTGCCACAGACCACGCCGCGCGTCGTTGCCCTTGACCCTGGCAAGAAACCCCCGTCCCGTCAGACATGTCAGATCCATCTCCAAAATTGAAGCGAACAACCCGGATCAGCGTTCGGAAGGATTGAACCCTGGGTCGACTTCTTTGAACCCTGAATCACCCGCCGGAAACAGCAAGGCATCAAACGCCTCCCGCTCGCCCTGATAAGCTTGCTGCATTGCCAATCGCCTCCGCGGTGTTGCTATCGACAGATCTGTGCTGCAAAGGGTCCTTGGTGACGTCAAGGTGCCTGCCAGCCTAGCAAGACCACAGTCCCCTCCATCGATACGCCCGCGTGCATGCACGGTGATGCTACTGGGTTGCGCCGACTGTCGCTGTGATTCGCATCGGCACTCCCTAGCTCGACAGCCCCCCTTGCCCTCTTTTTACCAGACAGGGTCCATCACAGCGCTCGCCATTCAAGACTGGACCAGGGTTGATACAGTGTATGGTGGTGGGTAGCGGGCGTCCCGAGCCAGCCACGTTGAACACCTCGAACCGAAGTGCCACTGTGCATGGCAGATGGGGGGTTTGTCTGCATGGTGATGCGCTTCTTGTCCTCGACCGGGCACAAATATGAGCGATCGCAATCGGACAACTTTACAGAAGAGAAACCTCGTGTTGGCCAGATGATCGCCCAGCCCGCCAAGATCAACCCCCTTTGCCGGCTTACCCAGATGTAATTCGGCATGCCCGCGGAGACCATGTCGCATCACCAGACCAGAGACAGACGTCATACCACGCCTGTGGTGATGGACGGTTGTCTTGGCGTTCCCCCCTTGTGGTCTTTGGCGGGCCAGACTGCCAGCTTGGGGGTCAGCGTCGTTCGTGGCGCATTTAGAGCACGCCCCTATCGGGCGGACTGTCGGCCGACAGACACATGGACCTTGGGGGATGCGACGATTGGGTCGCGCTGGGTGAGGTTCAAGCTTGGGGTCAATTTGGCCGTTGGACCTGGAGGTCTATATGGACCCTTTGGGTCGAGTGCTTGGAGCACCGTTTCCTAGCAGCGTCTATCTACGTTAACCGTCGCGGTTACAGACTTCGGTTCCCTGGTGACGGCTGAGCATCGTTGCAGGTATCTTAGACCAAAAATCATGCGACAGCGCAGATGGATGATATCTGAAGCAGTTATTAGGCTCTTCTCGACACCCAGAGCGGTGTGTGGATTCGGAAAGCTATGACATAGGATATTGAGCGGGCCCGTTACCCTTGGTAGGGATAAAGTAAAGGAGTTGCGAGCAACCCTCAAAGGAGTATCCAGAGTCCACGACTTGTCATCAAAACTTTCATCTGGTGATGCAATGAATCTCAGGGAGAATAAGACACACATGGGATGTCACGGTCTAATCATCTGACCCAGCTTCGTATGTTGCCAGCGGGGAGCAGGTGCTTTGTTGGCTCTGTTGTGCTCACCACAAAGGTACCTATAGTGACATTGAACTCTCAGCTCTATATGTCTACTGTGTTATACCAGGGAGATAGCCGGCCGATTCCGGCATCATCAACCAGAAGAATTTGGTTTGCACATGCCGAGGTTGAGAACATGGTCTGCCATGTGTGGACCGGACACTGCCGAGTCGTGCAATCGCAGCAGACACTCCCAGGGTCCTCTAACATTTGATACTATATCTTTAAACAGCGAGAAAATTTGATGCTGGTCGAATGACATGCATGCATAGGCTTCACTTACATTTGTTCTGTGGCAGGCGCTTGTCTTCCAGGATCACCGTTACATCTGGAACCTCGATGCCGCTGTTAGGAGTAAGCGGCGTTCTTTTTCTTCCAATATGTCCACTCGCTTCATGAAACGTATGAAATCTGTTTCTCTGTGCCCCAGCAAGAGGTCTTGACAGGACCCAGTCATCAGGCACCGCATGCATCAGTCGTCATTGATGATGTGGCGGGCTCGCGCAGCCCACGATAATCCCGTTGCAGCCTACGTAGATGTAGGTCATACATATAGGTCAATATAACTGCGAAGGGGTATAGCCAATCGACCGCTGTGTTCAATCGACTGCCGTAGTCAATCGACTGCCGTAGTCAATCGACTGCCGTAGTCAATCGACTGCCGTAGTCAATCGACTCCTGTAGTCAACAGGCAGGTCGACAAGGTAAAAGGTCAAATTTCTGAAATAGCCACCCGAAGGACTTGGTTTGTTCCTTCAACACCTAGGTATTGATCCAACGTGAGAAGTGACGCTGTTGACAATGTCGGCCTCTTCCAAACAAATGTCAGCCACAGTAAGCCAAGTGTCTGCTATAGTCTTCTATAAAAAAAAAATCAACGCAGATGTCGCTCTAGATGAGTCTTGCTACCAATCCTCTGTTTTAAATTGTTGATACCATGCTCTCGATGTGGAATTGCGAATACCAAAATGGAGTGGCGAACATGCAAGGTGCTGGTTGACCGGCCGGTGTGTCGAAGGTCCGAGCCGGGTCGGACGTCTCGGTGACCCCTGCACCGGACCATTCTGCATTTGTCACCATCACCACTCGACACCGTCCTGGCCACGTCTCACTTCCATCACACACTCACATCCAGAGAGAGCCATTATATCAATTCATCTCAGCAGTGCAAACGAACCCGTGGCGCTAGGTTTCATTTACTCACAGACGTCGAGGTAGAGATTGACGTGTCGCCATTGCCGCGTTTCCCAGCAACCTCGATACGGATCCTCCATATCGACACTGTTCACCACCATGACGGACGTCGCTGCATCATCTGCATCAAGTGCGGGCGCCGCGGGCACCTACACCCCCGGCGACTTTCAGCAGAATGTTCAGTACGCTGAAATGGTTATTCAACCCATGCTTCCCGGTGACCCAGACCGCGCTGAAAACCTCAGGAATACCCAAACCCGCCCAAGCTGGCCGTTCATCAGTACACCCTCCCAGACCTCCCATATGCCTACAATGTAAGTCTCAAACATCCAGATGCACGACTCAGCACTCATAGCAAGCAGGCCCTCGAACCCGCCATCTCCGAGGCCATCATGACCCTCCACCATGACCGCCATCACCAAGCATACGTCACCAACCTCAACGCCGCCCTCACCTCCTACGCCGAAGCCCCCACCATCGCAGACCAGGTCGCTCTTCTCCAGAACATAAAGTTCAACGGTGGCGGCCACATCAACCACGCCCTCTTCTGGCGTAATCTAGCCCCTCCTACCTCCGAGGACGCCCAGAACCCTGAGGCTCGTGCGCCCAACCTCGCAGTGGCAGTGAGCAAGACGTTCGGTTCCTTCGACAACTTGATCGACCGTTTCTCGGCGGCTCTGAACAAGGTCCAGGGCTCCGGATGGGGGTGGCTGGTCCGCACCTCATTGCCCGAGGGCGGTCTGCGCATTGTCACGACCAACGACCAAGATCCCATCGTTGGAGACGAGGTGCCCATTATTGGAATTGATGTCTGGGAGCACGCGTACTACCTTCAGGTTGGTTCAGGTGTCAAGTTCCAGAGAACAAAGCTAACTTGTGCGCTTCTAGTACATGAATGCTCGCCCAAAGTACATTGATGCCGTGTGGTCCGTCATCAACTGGACCGAGGCTGAAGTCAGATACACCGGGACCCGTGGTGCTGCCTTCTCGGAGCTCCTGGCTATAGTTTCGTCCAGTGTTTAGTGCGAGATGGAACTGGTTGGGAGTGTGGTTGCTATTCAAGACGGAGAACCATCTTGTGAGAATGTCTGCATTTCAAAAATAGCATCGATTGATGATGGAAACTTCCGCGTATTGACAGATGAGCTAGCTTGCGGCATGTCAGTACACCATGTCAGTGGTGCGGCTGCTGATCTCGGCAAATTCCAGGCGAATGCACACGGTTTCCCCTCATCTGCCTGGCCTCCCAACTCAGCTTCCACACAATGACAAACTTATTCTACCAAACATCATCTCAATTGTGTCAACTTGGACTATAGTCACCTCCACGCGCCCAGAACCATGCCTTCCCCCGCCGTCGCTGTTGCTGGCGGCACCGGAAACCTCGGATCCAAGATCGTCAAACAGCTGCTCTCCTCGTCATCGCTCCCCCGCTTCCGCGAGCTGATTGTCCTGGCTCGCGCCGAGTCGGACAAGACGCGGGAGTTTCAATCCCAGGGCGCAAGTGTGCGAATCTATTCAGAGGACAATCTTCCAAAAGCATTGGACGGGGTGGATGTGCTGATCAACACGTGAGTCAATTTGGGAGACGTCGCGAGTCGGTCTGACACGACAAAGGGTCGGGCCCTCGGGTCACCACTTTAAGGAGGCGATGCTGCGAGCTCTCCCACAGACATCAATCAAGCTCTACTTCCCCTCTGAGTTTGGGGTGGACCACTATGTTCACGACTTTCCGCATGAAGAATGGGATGCAAAGAAGAAGCACTACCGCCTGGCCCAGGAGCTTGTCCCTGGGATTCGCATCAGCCGCGTGTACGCTGGCTTGTTCCTCGAAGACTCCATCGGTCCCTGGTTCGGGTTCAACACGAAGCGCAGTCGGTACGAGGCCATCGGGAGTCCGGATCAGGTCACGTCGTACACGAGCATGCACGATGTCGGCCGCGCCCTGGGTGTCCTGTCGACGCTGGACCCAGGCAAGGTACCGGAGCAAGTGCACCTTGCGGGCGACAGCAAGTCGATGGCTCAGATTGCTCAAATCATGGATGAAGCGAGCGGCGAGAAGGAAGGGATCGAGGTGACTTCGGTGCCCCTCGCAGAGTACAAGGCTGACGTGTTTGCCAACCCGCGTCCCACGCCGGAGAAGTATCTGCGGTTCCTGATGGCGGAGGGGCTCATTGAACACACGGAGAAGGGTCTCGGGAATGACAATGCCTTGGTGGAGGGCGCTGGGGGGTTCGGCCGGTGGAAGACGTTGCAGGACCTGGCGAAGGAGACGGGAGGGAAGCCATGGGGTGATGCCGAGTGGCCTTGATTTGAGATGAGGATCGGGTGTCCTGTCTACAAGAATCTGAAGGCGTGCTAATGGGAAAATACTCTTGTCTCTGGGATATGGACATGACTATTGTTTCGGCCGAGAAGTCGGGGGCCAGAGCCTCCAGCAAGGTGCACTGGTGCCGATGAGATCGAGCGGACGAAATGTTCCTGTGGTGATGCAGTGCCAGTGGAGAGAATGGACGGTGACGGGAGGGTGTCTTGGCGCTATTCTAGTGGCTGGGATCGATCGAGAGATGACGCAGTTTACTGGGGCCACTGCCGTCATTTAGCTCCCGCGCCCCTGGGAACGGACGACCACGGGGGAGACTTTGACCCGCTGCAGTGGCCAGGGCGACTCTACAACTTGGAGTTAGGTACCTAGATATGTACTAAGTACAGATCTCTTCGGGGCCTGAAAAATACGTTGTTCAGCAAGACTCATGTCTAAGGTAGCCTCTCAACTATTTATCTCTTCTGGACGAGATTCTGTGCAGTGGTTACCGAGTCAAGACTATTAGAGCAAGGTGTGCTCTCAACGGTCGTGATCCCATCGTCATTCCAGGAGTCTAGGCCGTGTCTTACTTACATAATGATCTGATGGAAAGAAGCGCTTGGAGATCTTTCCTCTTCACAGCAAGTACGTAGTGGCCATAAGGCTGGCTGGCCCTCCTCAGAGAGCGCGGATAGCCCGTCGAGTTTGTGGCCACGAGGGGGCTTTACTCCGAGTCGTCCCTGTCGCCACGGATTCGGAGGGTACTTGCACATTCTCCAGGCAACGGGCGGGCCCAGACGTACCTACCTGGAGCCTGTGCCCTGGGATTCACGTGGGCAACTTCCTCCCCTCCCCGGACTCCCACCGACCCCTTCCTTCGTCATCGATCAGCATTTTCGATCCCATCGCGAGGGCCCCAGCTTTCCTTACCTCCCTGACCTCTCGCCTCTCCCTCTCGACTGCTCTGAACACTTGGCGCCTAAACCCTGACCTATTCCCGTCTTCTACCTCCATTTCTCTCCTCTTAAAATTCACCAAGCTTCCCTTCCGCGGCCAATACCAGGTATCCCGGGAAGACAACCGAAGTTCATGCTAGCGGGGATCATCGACGATCCGGCCACACCTCACCGCGACTCTTCCACATCGGCGCCGTACCCGAATACCACCTGGTCCACATATCTCCTGCAAGCCGAACGAACGTCTCACGACCTATCACCCTCTCATCGCGTCAATACATGCCCCTGAATTGCTCAGGCGCACCACATCCGGCAAAGCCCACGTTTTCTAGCGGTCCTCGCCTCTCTGTAGGTGCTGTCACACGACAACTTTCGCTACAGAACGGTCTCGGCCACCTCCATCGTCGATTTCCCTCTGGATGAGGAGGAGCTTTTCGTCCGCCTCAGCTAATCCTACCTGCATTCTCCATCTGTCGCGGCTTGCCAATAAACCTTCTGTTACGCCCCAAAGTCAACGGCCTACAAAGGCGCCCTCACCACCAAACTACCGCTGTCTCACATCCTCTGCTGTCGTCCTTGTCGACGACTTTCGTCGACGATCCATGGCTCCAAAGAGAAAGAAGTCGACTGCTGCAAATCCTGCTGCAGACCCTCACTCGGAAATCGACGCCCAGCCGCCACAGGACCCTACCCCTGGCCTCCGTCGCTCCGGTCGCCAACGTCGTGGCAACGACAACGAGACCATGGCAGGTGCAAAAGTATCCCTGCGACTGCAGTCGCAGGCCCAAAACATGGAGGACCACAGCAACGACGTGTTTCCGCTTATGCGGCCTGGTGTCGATATCAAACAAGCCATGAAGGACCTACACGAGATAGATGAGCGCCTGAAGAGCAACACCAAACGCCAGCGTCGTGCCATTGAAGACTCTCATCTCGCTGCCAATGCTAGCCGTTCAGACGAAAAGGTCACGCTGAAGGGCATCAGGACTCCTAAGAAAACCCCGATCAACGACAAGGTCAAGGAGGAGGACGAAGAGGGCGATCCCACCTTCCCGTCGCCCCAGAGTCTCGAAACCGCCCCAATGTCCGAGGACGAGGCCAAGCAGTTGGCAGAGTGTATTCAAGAAGATGCTGCCGATGCCGAGCCAGACGGACAGAGCGCCTCTTTTGAGCGCGGGGCCACGAGGCCGCCGCCTGTCAATAGCAACTACCTCCCTCTGCCCTGGAAGGGACGCCTTGGATATGTGAGTGCAGGTTCTCCAACATATGACTTGGGTCACAACACTGACGTTCTGGGAAAGGCATGCCTTAACACATACCTAAGAGACGCAACGCCCCCCGTGTTCAGCTCGCGAACCTGCAGGATAGCAACCATACTAAAAAACCAGTTGCCCTTGACGGATCCTTCTCAGCCGGAGCACCCAAAGAAGAACCCGCGGGACGAGAAACAGCCTCGGGATGTTCAGGCAGGGCAAACCTACGTCGAGGGGCTTGGTCTGGCGAACGCACGGGACATTGTCAAGATGCTGAGATGGAACGACAGATTCGGCATCAAGTTCATGAGGCTCAGTTCTGAAATGTTCCCCTTTGCCAGTCACCCCGTCTACGGCTACGCCTTGGCGCCTTTTGCTTCAGAGGTCCTCGCAGAAGCAGGACGGGTTGCCGGCGAACTGGGCCACCGCCTGACCACCCACCCTGGCCAGTTTACGCAGCTCGGATCTCCACGCAAAGAGGTTGTCACGGCTGCCATCCGAGATCTCGAGTACCATGACGAGATGCTGTCTCTTCTCAAGCTTCCCGAGCAGCAAGACCGCGATGCTGTCATGATCCTTCACATGGGGGGCGTCTTTGGCGACAAGGCTGCTACGCTGGACCGATTCCGCGAGAACTATGCCAAGCTGCCGGCCAGGGTCAAAAAGCGCATGGTGCTCGAGAATGACGATGTATCTTGGTCTGTCCACGACCTACTCCCCGTCTGCGAAGAGCTGAACATACCTATGGTCCTCGACTTCCACCACCACAACATCGTCTTTGACCCCGACCAGTTGAGGGAGGGGACTAAGGACATTGTGGACGTCATCCCACGCATCCGAGCCACCTGGACTCGCAAGGGCATCACGCCGAAGATGCACTACAGCGAGTCTTGCCACGGAGCCGTTACACCCCGCGACAGGCGCAAGCACTCGCCACGGGTGAAGACGCTGCCGCCCTGTCCGCCGGACACGGATCTGATGATCGAGGCCAAGGACAAGGAGCAGGCCGTCTTTGAGCTGATGCGAACCTTCAAGCTTCCCGGATACGAGAAGATCGTCGACCTCGTCCCGTACCAGCGTGGGGACGACGACCGCGTTGTGAAGAAGCCGGCCAAGGCCAAGTCAGCCAAGAAACGGGGCTCCAAGAAGGCCAAAGAAGAGGCCGAGGAAGAGGAAGATGAGGCGATCAAGAAGGAGGATGAGGAGCTTAGCAAGGTCTCTGCTGATGACTTTGGGATGGGTGGACCTCTCGGCAGAGTGTACTGGCCTGAGGGTATGGAGGAGTGGTTGAGGCCGGAGAAGAAGCCGGCCAAGCCGAAGAGCACCAAGATTGTGGATGGGGAGGATGAGGTTTGAGATGTAGGGAGACTAGGCGGGTTGATGATTGTACTAAGCTGTTCGTTACAGAGTCAATGTATGTATCAGCGCGGCGTTGTGCAAAAGCAGAAGCAGTTCAGATCTCTCGTCGACAAGTCTTGTCGTGTAATGTTGAGTGACGCTGGGGTAGTGAATGAAATTCGAAACGCGGCCATGTCCACAGCTTGATGCACAGCCACGGGCTGACGCCAGCCGCACAGCCACGCCAGGGAGGTCCCCGCTGAAAAGTCCCTAGCTGGCACTGGACAGCGGTTCAGTGTGTGTTAGCACATTCGACCCCTGGATTAACCTCCTTCCCGGGAACCACGTCAACCACGACCACGACCTCATCCTCCATCTCCCATCTCCAGCTCCGCCCCCGTCCCATCCACCCGGCCATTCCGAAGCCGTCCCCGAACCTGCGCCGCTGCCAACTAATCGAACGGCCTCCCGACTTCCACCCCCCGACAATAAACACATCGCAACAACCGCCGTCTCCGGACCGCAACTGGTCTCGTGCCGGCCTCCCTCGCTCCCTCCGGCGACTCGACCGTCATGCGCCTGTCCCACCACACAACTCGCCTACATCACCCCCATTGATGGACTCGCGTCGCGACAGATCCTCATCCCCCCCTCTCAATATCAATATGGGCCGCTGGGCGCGGAGGGCAGAGCGGTGCTGCTGCACCTTTGCCACGTACCTCCCGCTCTCCTTCGTCTACGGCCTGACCACCTGGGCCGTCTGGGTTGACGTCCGCATCGGCTCTTCTCAGGTCGGCAAGGACACATGGCTGGGTGCGTAATTTTTTCCATCTCATCATTCGCGTCCGCTGCGTCGTTGCTGACCCCCTCTCTCTCCAGGCAACACATCCTCCGCCGGCGCCCTTCTCATCTACGCCCTCCTCAACTGGTCGTACACCACCGCCGTCTTCACCGACCCCGGCAGCACCACCAACCGCAACGGCTACGCAGAGCTGCCCACCGAAGCACCCCCGGCCGCCACCTCCTTCACCGTAAAGTCCAACGGCGAGATGCGCTTCTGCAAAAAGTGCCAGGCCAAGAAGCCCGACCGCGCCCACCACTGCTCCAGCTGCAAGCGCTGCGTCCTCAAGATGGACCACCACTGCCCCTGGCTGGCCACCTGCATCGGCCTGCGCAACCACAAGGCCTTTTTGCTGTTCCTCATCTACACCACTCTCCTCTGCTTCTACTCCTTCGCCGTCTCCGCTACCTGGGTCTACCGCGAGATCCTCAATAACACAAAATACGTCGAGAACTTGCTGCCCGTCAACTTCATCATCCTCAGCGTCGTCTCTGGAATTATTGGAATCGTTGTTGGTGCCTTCACTGGTTGGCATATTCTTCTCGCGAGCAGGGGCCAAACCACCATTGAATGCCTCGAGAAGACCCGCTACCTCTCCCCCATCCGCAAGCTGCAGAACGCCTCGCACATCCACGGCGTTCCTATACCCCACTATGGCCAGCAACTCATCGAAGCTCACGCCCACGCCTTGCCCGGAATCACCAGCCCCGAAGAGGGCGAGGAGATGCGCGACCGCGACCACCAGAGACCCTCGGCGTCCGGAGCCGGTACTGCCCTCGGCCTCGACGGCCAGCGCCCCGCCCAGCTCTCCTTCGACGAGATGGAGCGCCAGCGCGCCCGCAAGCGCTACGAGGACTACCTCGACGAGCAAGACTCGGAGAAGCTGCCCAACGCCTTCGACCTCGGATGGCGCCGCAACCTCCACCACCTCCTCGGTCCCAAGCCCCTGCTCTGGCCCCTGCCCATCTGCAACACCACCGGCAACGGCTGGGCTTGGGAAGCCAGCCCCCGTTGGGTCGCCGCCAGCGAACGCATCCGCAGCGACCGCGAGGAGCAGCGCCGTCGCGAGATTAACGCCGGCTGGGGCTCCGACGAAGCACCTCCCCAGTTCCGCGCCCCGAGTCCCCCCTCCGGCGCTGGCCGGCACTATCTCAACCGTCCCTCCCCTTCTCCTTCAGCCTCTGCCCACGGCCGCCGCGTCCCCTCAAAGGCCGATCGAATCCTCGGCCGCGACCCCAACCTCTACGCCGACCAGTCACCCGATGCCGTCTCCATGCAGCGCCTCAGCCCCCGCGGCCGCACCCTCGTAGACGACGACCTCGACACGGATGACGACGAGGATTACAGCAACGACCGCACAGATCTCCTCTCCCAGGACCCCCTGCGTGGCGACACGGATGCAAAAACCGCCGCGGAGCACCGCGCCATGAACCTCGTCACAAACGGTGGCTGGGGCCGTGGGGGTGCCAGCGGCTTGCTACGGAAACACAGTGACAGCCCCTCGGCGACAGCGCCGCCGTCACCCCACGACGACACGGTGGATTGATGATAGTTTGAACGAGAGAGGAGCAGAAGCGGGAGCATCATTGCCTGCGGGGCCGGAATCATGGGAGTCTGGCCCTTCGTTATTTTTCTTTTTGATCCGCGGCCCCTGCGCCGCGTGTATGACCCTGTTACAACGGTAGACCGCATTTATTACCCCCTGTAATCATTGGCGGATGTCCGAATGTATGATTTTTGTTTTCATCATTGACCGGATCTACATCTTTGCTCTAGCGCTGTGCTTGATCAGTCGCTGTCGCTCTCGTCCGTGTACTCGTCACCACTGCCATCCTCCTCGTCATCCTCCTCCTCTTCTTCTTCCTCTTCCTCGCCGTCCTTGGGCTTCAGCCCGTAGTCATCGTGGAAGTGCGCCAGCGGCTGCACCTGCGTCTTGTAACCGTTCTCCTTGAAGGCCTTTTCAATATTCTAACACACAAGTTAGCATCATTCAACGGGAATGGAACATTGGGGCACTCACCTCCTCCAGAATCGGGGCGCACGTCACGACGACGTTGCTCTTTCCGGCCTCAAACACGGGGAGCACGAGGCTCTTGAGAACGGCACGGATCTCATCGTCGGTCACATCACGCACGCTGCGCATAATCTTCTTGTGCCAGTCGAGAGGCACGCCGCGGACGACGCCGAGGACAAAGTTCTGCGACGCAGCCGAGGCCATGGTGGACTGCTCGTCGGCAAAGACGACGACAACCTGGCTGATGGCGCCCTCCTTGAGGTGACGATCGATGGGCACCTCGGCATCGGCGATGCGGCGGATAGCATCGTGCGCGGCGGCGACGGCCTTGCTGGCGTCAGGCGAGCGGTATACCTTAAATTGGAGCAGCCCACTGTCGAGGTCACGGCCGAAGTAGACGCCGTAGGCCATGCCCTGGCCACGCACGGCGTTCCAGAGCGGGCCCTCGACGGCCTCGAGGTAGCCGATGGCCACGAGGATAGCGGGGAGCCGCGGGTCCTCGAATGAGGTGATGCCCTTTGTGGTGCTGACGCTGTATGAGCTGTCAACTGTTGTCATGGGGACTATGACAGCGCCGACGGAGCCGGGCGCCAGGCCCTCCGGGGTCAGGTGGTTGTGCGGCTTGATGATGGGGGCAACCTCGCGGACAGGGCCAAGGGCATCACCGAGGACGTCCCAGGCGGCGACGGGGTTGGCGAGCTTGCCGACGTCGGCGGTGACGAGGACGCGCATGTTGTCAAAGGTGAAGAGCGACTTGCGGATCTGCTCGAACCACGCGACGACCTCATCGGGGTCTGTTTCAAGCAGCTTCTTGATGCGACGGAGATACACGGCACGAACGAGGGCGCGCTTGGAGGCGCTGTACGACTCCTTCTTGGTGTGGAAGGCCATGCTGACCTCGGACGACATGGAGCGGCCGTCGCGCTTCATCTCGGGGATGTCGGCGAGCTGCTTCTGCACGCCGGCCTTCAGGCGCTGCACGTCGAAGACGCTGTCGAACATCATGGTACGAACCCAGCGGATGATGGAGGCGTACTTTTCCGGCTCGATCTGGAACTGGATGGTGATGCTGTCGGGGTCGCCCATGTCCTTTGTCGAGCGCAGGCCATAGCTGATGGTCTCCTCCTCGAGCTCCATGACGACCTGCTCAAAGTCGACCTTGGAACCGTCCCTCATGATGGGCGTGTTGAAGAAGTTGTCGCTGAAGATGGGCAGCAGTGGCTTGACGGCCGTGGGAATCTGGGTGGTGCCAAGGTAAATGGACATGTGGACAAAGTTGGAGGGCACGCTCTCAAACTGGATGAAAAGGGGCAGCTGGCCCTGGGAGGCGCCGTCAATGGTCTTCTGCGCCTTGTTGTCCTGCACGCCGAGGCTGCGTGCCTTGCCGGAGCGAGCCGTCTCCGACTCGATGAAGTGGATGGACTCGGTGCCGGGGACGGGCCAGCGATCGATGACCTCGGCGGGGATAGGCAAGTCGTTCTTGGCCTTTGCTTCCTCGAGCTTCTTGGCCAGCTTGGCCAGACCGTCGGGGCCCAGCTTCTCCTTGCGGGCGGCAAGCCTCTTCTCCTCGTCGTTCTTGAGCTTGGTGGCGAGGGCCTCGGAGGGCTTAGCCAGCACGGCGACGTGGGGAGCATCGACGATCCACTTGCTGGTGAAGGCTCGCCACTGCTCGTCGGTCCACGTCTCGAGAGTGTCGTACTCGGCGAGGGTCTTCATGTCGCGGAGTGTCTCGCCGTTGCGATCACCGAAGAGGTAATCCATGATGAGGTTGTTGGAGAAGAAGCTCTCGGACGACTCGGCCTGGAATTTGACCTGGCGGCGCTCGCGCTGAATGCAGGACCGCATGTAGTCCATATCGAAGGGCTTGGATACGACGTCCTTGAGCAGCTCGATCATGCGCTTGTAGACGGACTCAAGCTTCTCGGTGGCGACGCCGGTCGGCTGGAAGTAGATGACCGAGTTGGGCCGCGACTCCCACCAGCAGGCGACGGAGCTGGCGAGCTCCTCACGCTCGACGAGGATGTTCTCAAGGACGGAGACTGACGAGCCGCACAGGTACGTCTGGAGGACATTAAGCGCCGACGTGGCGAGTGCGTCTGTGCAGTTGGGCCCGAACCAGCCGACGAGGACCTCGCCGACGGACTCATCCGACTCGGGGAATTCGACGGTTGTCATCTTGGTCTCCTTGAGCGCAGGCGGCTGGGCAGAGTCGATCCAGGGCCTCTTGAACTCGGCATCCAGAGCCGGGATATCGTCCTTGATACTCTCCTCGAACCCGTCCAGGATCTCCAGCAGATTGTCGTGGTTGGTTTCCCCGACGATGATGACAGCCAGGTTCCGCGGCTGGTACATGGTCCTGTGAAAGTCTCTGATGCGGTCGATGGTCAGGTTGCGCAGGGCGTCGGTCATGCCGCCCGTCTCGTAGCGGAAACCGACGTTCTCCGGGTACAGGAGGCGCTTGGCGGCCAGGTCGGCGATCTCTCCACTCCTAGACTGGACGGCCTGCATCTCCGAGTAGACGACACCGGCATCGTTGCCCTCGCCATCGATGTGGTGTACCTCTGTCGTGCAGGCCTCGTCAGTGATGACGGGAAGGATGACGTGCTCGAGGTAGACTGGCAGAATCTGAGCGAAGCCGTCCCAGCCGGCACTCTCGAGGGTGTAGGCAGTGTGATCAGTGGCCGTCCAGGCGTTGGTGCCAGAATAGGCGCGGGACGACAGCTTGTCGAGGAGGCCCTTGTACTGGTAGTTCTTGGAGCCCATGAACACCAGGTGCTCGAGGGTGTGGGGGGCGCCGGAATCGTCAAAGATCTCGGTGGCCAGGGTGAAGTAACCGTTCACCTTGGGGCCCTGGCGGTCTGCGATGATGACCTGCATGCCGCTTCGCTCCGAGACATACTGGGTGATGTTACAGGGGGCGTAATCGGTGTCGAAGCTCTGGATCTTGCGAAACCGAGGCTTCGGCCGTTCTGCGGGAGCCATGACTGTGGTGAAGTTGGAGCGGTAGGAGGAGAGGCTTGAGATTGTTAGAATGACTCCGTTGTATGGCAGTGAGAGGGGTAGTTAGTGTGCGTGGACGACGAAGCATACAGGAGATGGGTCTGGGGGTCAACGTGGTAGTAGAAGGCACTTAAAAGCGCGATGGTAAGAGACAGGAGAAGGCTGAGATGTGCCGGGGTGATAGTCCAAGTGGCTGGCATCTTCATGTAAGAAAACTTCCAAGCAGATGAAGAGGTGATACAGAGCTGGGCTTGGCAACGAGGGGGGAGTATCAAGAGGGGCTGCCTGTGTGACATGGGAGAAGAGGTTTGCCATCATGGCTAAGAGGAAGAGTCTGGCAGCAAGCAAGGCTGTCATCAGCTGACCACACAGCACACTCGCACCTACCAAGAGTGCAGATGCCTGCGGAAGAACTCAAGCCAATGAGGAGGGCTCGAGGAAGCAAGGCGGCAGTGACGAGTGAGGATGGTCGTGGAGGTGGCAGGTGTGGCGGAGGGAGCGTCTGTAAGTTGACACTGACAGGAACAAAGACCTGAAACCAGGGAGCGAACAATGTCGATGTTTGACGCGGGAAAAGAGGCTGTTGTCTGCAGGGCGAAAACAGTTCGAGGCGATGGCGGGGTCTTGGTCTTTCACAAACTGAGGTCCACGGCCGAGTGGCGGGGTAGTTGCACCCTTGCCGTTGTTGCCACGAGGTGCCGGCCGCCGATGGACGCTTGTCACGGCGCTGCGTGCACCGATTGGCCGCCGCATCCGCCGCGACAGGTGACTAAGCTGTCCCCGATGACCGTTAGCAGGACGAGCTCCAGGGGAGAGCTTCAGTGGGCGGGAACCAGCTGCCGGGGCCTGCCATTGGCCGGCGCGCGGTGCCAGGTGACGTCGTGTCATCTTCAATTCCAGCCCACCACTGCCATGCATCACCGACCGACAGTTTGATGGTCGAGCTCCCAACACAGACACGAAGCTTCTGATAGCTCCATACGACACTCGCATACACCCCCGGCCCGACAGAACACCCAATATGGCGGCAGATACGGCCACGCGAGCGCCCGCGCCGCTCGGCGACGCCATCGTGGCCTTTGCCCTCGAGGGCCGCTTCCCCGACGAGCACCTCTCGTCTCTAGCCCTCCCCGACGCCGACCTCTCCCAGGCCATCGAGGCTCTGGCCAAAGCAAAGTCACAGCTCGAGGTATGCCCGAAAGCTGCCTCTGCACCGACCGATGTCCAGACACTAACCGACTGCCGCTCATAGTCCGAGATCCATACCATCAACGAGGAAACCAAGGGGGATGTAAGCTCCTGGGTCGCCAATACAAAGACCCTGCAGGAGGACATACTACGCTCCAAGAAGCTCGCGGACGATATTGTACGACAGTCAGAAGCTCCCGATGTCTGTGGCCAGGATATTGAGGAGGCCGAGACCCATGTCGCCTTCCTCAAACGCGAGGCGGCCTACAGCGACCAGCTGCACGATGCGCTGTCAGGCATTCGACACGTCAACGAATTACTGAGCGAGGTGGAGCAGGCGATGAATGAGCGGCGGATACTGGACGCACTACGGTGGCTGGAGAGTAGGTCTTGTCTGGGGGAGGTTATGATGAGACCATGGCTGACCAAGGGACAGAATCTTGGACGGAGCTCGACAATGTGCCGGTCAGCAAGAAGACATGCCGCGTTATGCGGCTACTTGACGTCCGGGCTTTTGAGCTTAAGTCTTCGGTGCACGACGTCTTCGACCACGTCTGGAATGCCCTCGTGCACGTCAACCGCGAGGCCGGCAAGGTGTCCATCTACAGCCGACGAGAGGGTGAGTGGCGGTCAAGGTGGACCCCATGTTTTGAGAGCATAGGAGCTGACATGGAACAGACGAGCAGGTGACCCTTGCAGAGGCCATCATCGGTCTCGAAGCGTACAAGGAGGTTGACGATCGCATGGCGCGCCTATGGCAGGACATTGACGCATCCATTGTCGCGCCGAGGATGGACACCGCGGCAGACTCACGGCCAAGCATCCACAGCAGCGAAAATATGCTCGAGGTCAGTGGCACTGCCGGAGAGTCGATCGATGACCTCTTCGGAGACCTGCAAATTGTGGTCGAGTTTCTGGCTAAGAGCCTGCCTCCCGACCTCCTAATCTACCTCAGCCCCATCATGATGAGCGACGTGATCCCAAGACTTCGGAACACCTGGCTCGACGCCGCCGTGCCCTCATCCCTGCAGGACATTGGCCGGTTCCAGGACGTCATCCGATCTGCCGAGAGGTTCTGCGTCTCGCTTGAAAATAACGGGTTCTCCGGGTTTGCAGAACTCAAGGAATGGGTGGGCAACGCGCCGTCTAACTGGTTTAACAAGTGCAGGGAGACGGCGCTGGATTCCGTGCGCAGCAAGCTGTCACAGGGTACGTACATACGGTGTGGCCTCCTATCACACCCACTGACGAAAACAGGTCTTGGAACGACGCGGCAAGTCGAAAAGGTGGAGAAGCAGATGGTGTCACGGTCCGAAGGCAAGGAGCTAACGGCCAACGGCGTTGCCGTCAAGGCGGACGACGATGACTGGGGGGCAGCATGGGGTGATGACGACGACCAAGGCCAAGACCGGGGACGCGAGGAGACCGAGGGCTCGGGTTCGGGCGCCGTCGCGAGCGCCAAGACTACCGACGACGACGACGACGTGATCGACGCCTGGGGTTGGAATGAGGATGCGGCGCCCGCGGACGGTGAACAGCAAAAACCCGCAGCCGAGACTCAAGACGACGACAACTACGGTGCAGCATGGGGCTGGGGAGACGAAGATGCCGCCGCGCCGGATTCGGGGACACAATCATCACCGGTTGCCAAGAAGCAGCGCCAACAAGCACCCGCCGCGAAGACTGCCGCGCCCCCACCTGCAGCCGCCGAGGACAGCCGAGAGATGGTTTTCAAGGAGGCGTATCACATTTCGTCCATGCCGGAGCCGGTGCTACAGCTCATCGAGGCGATTCTCGAGGATGGCGCGAGTTTGACACAGCCCAGGTCAGTTGACGTCCCCTGACAGAGATGCACTTTCATGACCCACTGACACGCGCCTCCAGCAACGAGGGCAACCCCGTCGCCTCGGCGGCCGCGGGACTCTTCAGCTTGCCAACATTTGCGCTGGCAATGTTCAGGGCAGTGTCGCCCTATTACTACGCGACGGACATGGGCGGCAACATGTGGGCCTTCCTGAAGACATCAGTAGAGGAAAAAGACTGACACGTGGGCAGGTTCCTGTACAATGATGCTATGTACATGGCTGAGCAGCTGTCGGGGCTCGCTGAGAGGTGGAAGACGCGGGACGACTTGTCAGCGCGGGCACGCAACATGCTCCGCATCGATAACGACATCAAGGGGCTGCAGAGCTTCGCCAATAGGGCGTACACGAACGAACTGGGGGTGCAGAAGACGGTCCTGCGGGACTTGTTGGGAGGTAAGTTGCTCATGAGACACGTCGAAGTCTCTCATGTACTGACGACGTGCCCAGGCGAGCAGAGCCTCATGCAGCAAGACGAGGTTGAGAGCAGCGTCGATGCAGCAGTGGCGCGGGTACGGTCCATGGCAGTGACATGGGAAGCGATACTTGCACGGTCCGTCTGGTACCAGGCAGTAGGTTCGCTGGCAGACGCTCTGGCGACCAAGATCATCGCCGACGTGACAGACATGGCATCGATCGGTCAGGAAGAGGCGTATAAGATAGCGCAGCTCATTGCAACGGTGACGGAGCTTGACGATCTGTTCACGTCGTCGCCGGGCGGTGCCGGGGCCGGTGCCGGGGAGGAGGCGGTGCCGGCGACGGCGCAGTACGCGGGGTCGTGGCTGCGGCTCAAGTTCCTCAGCGAGGTGCTGCAGTCGAACCTCAAGGAGGTGCAGTACCTGTGGTGCGAGAGCGAGCTGAGCCTGTACTTTACAGCAGACGAGGTGGTGGACCTGATCGAGGCCAGCTTCGAGGCCAACGCGCGGACAAAGGAGACGATCCGGGAGATCCGTGACAGGCCGCACCCGGTGCAGCCATGAGGGGGAGGGGCGGAGGAAATTCAGCCGCTGCGGCCGGGCGAGGGGCTTAGGGAATGCTCAGCCGCTGTGGCCGGGCGAGGGGCGTGAAAGGATGCGGAGGAGTTGCAGTGGGATGGCAGACTGAGATTCTCACCCGCCAGGGCTGCCAGGGCTGCCAGGGCTGCCACGGGGTCCGTTGGTGTCTGCACCTATGTCGCGCAGGTAGACGGCATGTACACACGACTTTTGGGGAGGAAGAGAAGAATGATACCCTACGATCACGCCCCTGTGGTGTCGAGTGCTGTGGCGCGGAGCTTCCCCTCCTCCTCCGACAAGGTGCACGGCTGGTCCCTGTCAGGCCGGAAAGTTTTGAGGTGTTGTGTCCCTGGACCGACATGTTCGAGAGCCGGTCAATGAAGCTTTCTTGCAACGGGTGGGGGAAGAACAGCCTCGAAAGATGGGCAAAGTGCAGGTGAAGGTTCAAACGACACATCTTCAGGTTGCCCTGAAGGCGCAGCAGGTGGCTGGTCTCCAGAAGGATGAACACAAGACACACGATGGATGATATTGGAACTGGCACTCCCTTGCTTCCATCTTTCATCAATGTTCCTTGCTCTGGTCGAAACGAGGGCGATCCTCTTGCCGTGGCATGGCGTGTTTGCTGTTCTCCTGCGGGGAGGGGAGGGAAGAGCTTGGGATTAAAGGGGGGACCGTGAGACTATTTCCGGAACAGCGATATTGTATCGTACTTTGGGATTTTGATTGAGGGCAATCTCGAGGCCCGCATTCGCCTTGGGTTGTTCTCCATGGTGTATCCCCCTCGGACAGTCGGGGGAGTTTGCTATGCCTCTGCCTCTGCCGCGCCACACCCCCCTCCCCTGGGCCCCGCGGCCGTTTGCTCCATCGTGCGGACCGCCGGGCTGTTTCACGAGGGGGGAGCTCGTCCGGGGAGAAGCCTTGAAGCAGTGTGTGGTACGAGGGAGGTTCGAGGCTCTGTTCGACGTGCGGGGGGGAAGGGTCACGGACAAGAGACCATCACGGACGAAGAGGGGGGAAAGATGACATATCATCAGTCCGTCATCGCCTTATTTCTGTACGTGCGTGCATCCGCGGCGCCGGTGGCCGATGGCCGTTGAAAAAGCACTGCAAACCAGAGGAGAAGAAGAGACGAGACGATGTGGTGTCGTCCGACCACTGCACAGTCACGCCATGTGCCGTGCCACGCCGTGCCATGCCATGCCCCCCTCCTCCATGGCGTGCGTGCCCATCACGATGCGTCCCCCCCTCACTTCGGACTAGTATAGTAGCACTGCGACTCTGGCAAGTTCTCCCGACGATGCCGCGCGGTGGGAATATACTCGAAACCGAGCCCCCCTAGACAGCAAAACTGCCGAGACACACGACACGGCGGACATGTGCGCGGGCCTGGTCCCTGCCATCCATCCTTCTCCAAGTCCTCCCCTCACCCCCCGGACCATGCTGTCGTCCCATCCCTAGGGCCAGCAAGGACGACGAGGAAGCCCCCTCCCTCCCTCGTGCATGGTCCAGGCCTCGTCCCATGAAATGAATAACCTTCCCCAACGTCCTCTTGCCTCTGTAGGGAAGTGTAGTGTAGGTAGGGGAGGGGGGGGGTGTTCGCGCCGAGGCCTGTCAGAGGGAACGCCGTCGCCGCACCAGCAGACCAGGAAATCCATATCCAACAAATGTCCACCCGCCGTTCCTGAACGTGCCCACTGCCCACCCCTCCCTCGCTCCCTNCCTCGCTCCCTCGCCCATCTCGCATGGCACTGGCATGTCTTGCATGTGGCCCCGGAACCCACCTCCTCTCTGCCGCGGATGGCTCGCCTCTCGTGCCCATGTCCCTGTCCCCCGGACCACCAGAACACATTGCCCTGTGCGTACACGTGCCGATGCTGCTGCCACTTCTGCTGCTTGTTCTGCTTTTTGATGATGCTGCTTCTCTGCCCCAGATATCTCTACTAGCCAGGCACCCCCCGTGTCGTCCGTCCTACTCCTTCTCGAACAAATTAAAAGAACCACACCCCCGGTCGTCCCATGCCCGCGGATCCTCATCTCGGGGGAGCGAAACGTGTCGCCTTCCAAAACAAACCGCAGCTCGCCAGTGTCCGTTGCCCCTATCTTTGATTACCCAGTGGCTGGACCTACGTCTAGACCTGTCTGTCTGACGCAACCAGAAAAAAAGTCAAAAAGGCAACGGGCGACCGGCAGATAGGGACGCGAAAGACGCACGACACGCAGGACCGCGGCGCCGAGCTTAAAAAGGCCCCGAAGCGCAGGCTAGCGGCAAAACACGACGCTGGCGCCAAGGACAAGAGATGAGGAAAGAGGCAGGCTAGCCTAGCCTGCGATATTACTACCGAAGCCCAAAGACTTTTGGATCATCGTGTTTGGGTGTTTCCGACGTCTTGCCTGGTGACATGTTGGCCGGTTGATGGACTGTATCTTTATCACAGACTCGCTAGCCCGCCTCGTGAGAAAGACGCCAGGCAGCGAGCGAGATGCTTCACACAGAGGGGGACGGACTTGGGAGACAAGAGAAAATAGGGGCGGCTCCAACTTTTCTGCTCCATAGAATCCGCGGCACACATGCCGGATCGACC
>JACAFV010000118.1:31417-114503 GCA_014635975.1 Plectosphaerella sp. P0831 | reverse complement strand
GGTTACGTACGAAGTCTGGTCGTCCTTGCTGCCAGAAAGCATGATGACGTCTGCGGGTGACGTCTTGGTGGCCATTGTGCGTTGGTGAGCCTCCTCGCCGTTGGTCGCCTTTTTGATGAAGCTCATGATGTTGCTCGCAACACCGCCAATATCGCCCTGGCTGTATGAGGATATAGCGCTGAGCAGACCCTGGCCAGCCTCCTTTGCCAGGTTGGGCTCCTTGAGAATGCCCTGGGTGTTGTAGATATACGGCAGGTCGAGGGCGGTACCGGAATGGCACGAGTCGAAGATGGCAGTCAACCTCACACCAGCGACAAGAGGCTGGACCATGATTCTGTGCATTTCGTCGTCCGTGATGTGGCCGGTCTGGCGGAAATCGACGGGATAGATGACCTCATCGTACCCATCATCCTCATCGCCATCGAGGTCCTTGGTCTGACCGCCGTGGCCGGAGTAGTGGAAGAAGAGCGAGTCGTTTGGCCGAGCGTCCTTGACCAGCCAGTGCATGGCGCGCAGCAGGTTCTGTTTTGTCGGCTGGCTCATGGGGTTCTGCTGGTCGTCGGTGAGGATCACCATATCCTCGCGCTTGTATCCAAAGTTCTCTACCAGGTATGCCGACATGTTCTTGACGTCGTTGATGCAGCCCCTAAGCTGACCTCGCTGGCCAAAGTAGTTGATGCCGATCAGGAGAGCCTTTCTCCTACCGGTGCAGGCGGAATATTGGTAGGCATAGTTGTTTGGGGCGCCATGACCGAATTGTTGAGGGGCTGTAGGAGGGGGCGGCGGCGCATTGTGGTTGCCATGCGTATATGCGTTCGAGTTTGCCGTAGGAATGCCTGCTATATTGTGAGATTGTTTTGAATGCGACAAGACGGAGGGTTTGGCTGGGCCGAGGCTCACCTGGTCTGTTGCCGTAGTTGGGCTGGGGAGGGTATCCACCACCGTAGGGTTGTTGTTGCTGTTGCTGTTGCTGAGGAGGGGGCTTCACCCGGTATGTTAGCATTGGAAGAGCTCAAGAGCGGCATGTAGGCAGGTGGGCGACTTACAGGGCGGTTATAAGCGTATGGCTGAGGAGAGGGCTGGTTGTAGCCACCGCCATAGCCTGGGCTGGGAGGGGGCCGTGGTTGCTGGTAGCCGTTGTTGTAGCTGGGTTGAGGACTGGCAGAGTCGTCAGCTGGGTCCAAAAGTTGCGAGCCATAGAGTAGCGGCTGTTGCTTACGGATAGTAGCCACCCTGCTGCTGCTGAGGAGGGTACTGCTGGCGAGGAGGCCCATTGTAGCCGCCACCGCCGCCTCCGTGATAGCCTTGGCCTGGGTAGCCGGACATTCTGGGATGCTTTGGATGGTCGTCGCTTGCGCGAGAGTGCGCGTTGTCTGGTATCGGGGTGTCGCAAGCGGCCTGGTGGGAACACTGCTCTGGCAATGTAGCAAATTGACCGAGAGAGAGCTGGCACGGGAAGCAGCTGGTGAGGAGATTGACGGTCGGGCTGGATAGGAATTGGGAGTTGGGAGTTGGTAGGTCAGGTAGGTCAGGTAGGTTGGCGCGGGGAAGCTGTAGTGCGCCCGTGGGCCGTGGGCAACAAAGTGCGTGCGCTAAATTGTTCCGAGGCGGTAAGTACCTACTTATCTCAAGACCCCAAGAAGGTTCGGAGGACGAGTTTGCGATACGAACAAGGGCAGAGGAAATGGGAGAAGGTGACCAATTTTGTGGATGGGGTTGGTAAAGATTCCATGGATTCCACCTGTCGCACACACGACACGACGCAGCTGAGCTATACCATGTCTTTCCGTCCGGGCTGGGCTGGGGGGGAGGGGGGCTGTCAAGAGGGGGCACACACACCCACCTCACTGAACTGGTGGTCGTGGTGGCGGGACGGGGCACGGTACCTACACCGGTACGTAATCCTCTCCATTGGGGCAGGTACCCTGACCTTGTAGCCCGACAGATTGGTTTACTCTTTTCCAAAGCTCCTCGGTCGTCGTCCTCTGGCAGTGTATTCCCTTGTGAGACATGGACCCCCCCTCAGCCATCCGTCATCTCCCTCATCAACCAGTCACCAGACGAGAAGCCCATATTGTCAACTACCCAACTTATTAGGAGGACTCGGCTCGGTATCTTAACCCATTCGATCTGATGAACTTCTCACATGCCCAAGGATACCTTCCTGCACAAGTACTTCTCATCTCCCTCGAAATGCCGTTGCAGCAACAACAACACCATCATCAAGATCCGACGCGCCTTGCTCCGAGATGCATACAACGCCCTTACCCACCAAAAACCCTTGCAAGCCTTACCTCGTGCCTCGTGCTGCCCGGAGCACTCGGCCTGGCCGGACCCTGCGCCCCCCATGCAGGTCGAGGTACAGCACTCGCGCATCTCTAGCCCTACGGGCGGACGGGGCTGTCCACTCAGCAGGCGACTCCGAGCGCTGCGGTGCCGTGCTTTGCTTCCTCGGGTCACGCCGGGTCACTCGAAGCGAAGCGAAGCTCGTCTGGTGGCCATGCAGTCAGATTCTACCCGTCGGTCGTCCCAGATGGTTCCAAAGACCAGCAGAAAACCTCCGTCAGAGCCCTAGCAAGTATCTTTGACATTGGTGGCGTGTGTACGCGCACTTTTACAAGATCCGTGCCGTGCCCAGACGAGCATGACGACAAAAGGTGGGCTTGGAGCCGAGCCAAGATCCAGCAGGCGGTGCCGACTAGCCAGATACACCCACCAGACGACCGAGTCACCAGGCGACTGACAGACTACCTCACGTCGCTCCGTGGCACGCAGCCCCGACTCGGCACGCGGGTAGACGTGGCCCTGACCCTCTTGACCCTGACCGCGATCAAATTGTTGTGTTGGCCGAGCGTTGCGGCTGCTCTGCAGTGCCTCTCCGCATCAACCCCCAAATGGGTAAAGATCCGGCCAGCCCGAGCAGTGGCGCACCTGAAGAGCAAGGGTCACACGTCAGCTCGGTCCAATGGCGATGATTCCAGGTCCAACCACGCCTCCCTTGGGCCATGCAGGTCTGGGATATCGCTGTGTGTTGGGATTTGCTGTACTGCGACGGCTTCACTTGTCAAGAGGCCACGGAGTTGACCTCCTTGCTCGAGCTGCACGTATATGTGAACTTATGTACACTGCCCCGTGTCAAGCCATGTTGACCCGTCACACTGCAGCATCGTAGTGCTCGACGCTGGTGTCGTATCACTGTTCTGCATGCTGCTGTTCCACTTGTAAACGTTCGTGGCGCCCTTCGCCCTTGACTTGCTTCTCTTTGCCCCTCAGCTACACCTTGACTCGTCTCAGGGGTGAACGGGGGGGNGGGGGGGGGGGGGGGGGGGGGGGGGGGGGGGGGTGGTATCAACAAGTAAGTCGGGGCCAACCCTATCGATATGCAGCCGAACCAGCTCATCGGTTGAGGCTGAGTCCACGTCCCACGACCCCCTGGCCAGCTGTGCGGCTCCCCCCACCACCCCCTTGACGACCTACGGCATGGCGGCAACACCAACGAGCATCGTGAAATCTCCGGGCGTGCACATGTCGGCTTCACTTGGGCTGGCCTTGTACTGCGCTCATTAGCCTTTGGCTGCCTCCCGCGCCTTGGCTACAAGCCCGAAATAGGCTCTGATCCAAGCCGTTGGATGCTTGTTTGGGACCGTCGATATGAGCACACTACTTGGTTGTCTTGACTGTGTGGTTTTCAGCTGTGCAGGCAAGGTTGCTAATGCTGGCCATGAAGTCATGGAAATGTTGACAATCAGGCTTGCAGACAACTTGCCATGATCCACTTTGTTGAAAGTCAAAACTTTGCAGGGGAATTTCCCCGTGGTGACCGAAATCGTTACAACAACTATACCGGAACAGGATTTTTGAGGTACATGACGCCAACACGGCCACTGACATGTATTTTCTACCTTCTACGACTTCAAATACGTCGACGTGGTATACCCTGTCCTGGGTGAAGCAGCCTTTCAGGCGTTCGCCATTTTGACATCGCTATCCCCCTCACCCTGGGTCTCCGACTCGGTCTGACGCATCGTCCAGGCCATCATCCCCCATACAAGCTGCATTGCCTGAATCCGTTGGTCGACCAGGAACAAGTCATACCAGGCGCTGCGACGCACTTCCAGTCCTCCCCAGCTACAGGTACCAGCATCGTCTTCAGCGCCCTCAAGAACCTCCAACAACCGGTCTGGCACTCGCACCCGCAGAATGCAAACATGGTGGAAGAGGGAGCTGAGGATAAAGATATCGTCGTACCCAGCGCCCTGCACCTTGCCGATGCTTTCATAGCGGCACTTTGGGTCCCAGGAGGACGAAGGGGGCCGGACCATGCGGTAGTTGTCGTAGATGCTCATCTGTTTCCGAGGTCGCTTTGTGGCAGGCATGCCAGAGGGCCTCGTGGTGGCTTGTGAGATTGTTGCAGCCGCAGACTGCTCCGCAGAGCCCCGTGAAGCGGTCTTGTCGTCCTTGTCGCCCTGGACGGCGTCACGATCGATTTCGCGGCCGATAGGGCCACCCGAACCACCGCCCCATCGAGGCTTCGTCGTCCACCACTGGCCCTCGCCAGGACGAATTTCCTTCTTGCCTTGGCGGGTGCGCTGCTGAGCAGTCACGAGAGCAGCAACAATCTCACGGGCGAAGTCGATGATACGGTCCTGGTCCGTCTCGAAGCTGGTCGTGCCTCGGGCAGAGACGGCAGCAATGGGACCGTCAATAAGGCCTTGCCGAGCGGCTTCCCTGGTGCGGGGACTGCGGTAGACAAAGGTACAGCCCGAGGCAAAGTAAGAGCTTCTCGGGGTGACTGTCGACTGGGCGGTCTTGGCGCGAGCCGCCTGTGAGGGCGCCGTGAGAGCGGGAGCCTTGAGCTGCAGACGAGGCTCAACACGGGCTGGCTGCGCGCTACAGCCAAAGTCGTACGCGATCAGCTTCAGAAAGGCGTGTACAATGTTCTGCCGATATTCAAAGGGCATGGCGGCCCCTGAAGAGGTCCGAACGGGTTCTGCGTCGAGGTCGTTCTTCTGGGCGTCAGCATCGCCATGAGCGGCTTCCGAGGTTGGATCCTGAGCCGTTGGGTTGTCGGTAGCCGGGGCGACCTTGGCTGCAGGCTTTGACGTGTCGTCCCAAAAGGTGGTAAAGGCCTCCAGACACCGGTAGAATTCGTAGGCATTCCCCAATCGGGCCTGTTGTTTGCCCTTAGGCGGGGGCAGTCGCCTGACGACGCGGAAGGCGTCGTCGTTGGCAATGGACAGCTCCCGCTTCCGATCATGGTAGGTCTGGACACCAGGGGACTGTGTGCCGGTGTTGAGGTTGCTCTTTGTAGAGTTGTTGGACTCGAGGGCCTCATCAGCCGAAAGACTGTCCCAAGCAGCAAAATCTGGTGCCAGTGAAGGGTCGGGCAGCAAGTCTGTCAACGTAGCGTCGGAAATGACACGAACACCGAGAGCATCGAACAGGGCTGTTGTCACTTCGGCCGGGCGATATATCGACTGAAGGTAGGTGACCAGATGGTCCCTTGGCGCCGAAGAAGTTGGGCGATGAGCTTGGCGAGGTGGCTGACTTTGGGGGAAGACAACGGGAGTTGGAGGGGGGATATCCTTTGGGTCAATCTTCACAGCCCTCGGGACGTTGGCTGGCCGTGGTCAGCAACCAGAGACAAGTCACATGTTTCATTCCGGGGAGGAGAAGGAAAGGTGTGCGTGAGACAAGAAACCCGGGGTGCTGGAACCGATCCTATCCTATCACGCAAGGACTACTTCCCTGGTGGATGGATGCCACTTTGGGCAGATATATATATGTATGCCCTCCTCTTTGGGCGAGGGGGTGGGTAGTAGGCCGGCGAACACAGAAGAAAAGTTGGCAGCGATGCCAGGAGCCAACAGGTATGGAAGACGTGTAGGGTCCGGTGGGCTGGTGGGCAGGGCTGGGCTGAGATGTGGTAGATGGGGCCGGAAGCGCCTGAGACGGACGATGGATGAAAACCCCTCAAGGACCCAAGACGTACCGATTACTGAAAACGTGCCGAACATTGTGTTACCGCCAGAGTGAGCATGAACGCAGACGAGAAGAGACAATGCAGGTTGGTAAGCCGTTGGAAACACCCTGCTTCTAGTGTTGCGTCTATGGTCGGAAGCCAAAGCCACGATCCTAGTTGAGTCGTGGGGGGATGTGGCAGTTATCGTGGTGTTTGGGCCGTTGGGCGGAGAGACAGCTCCAGTGGGCCACCGTTCATGTCGCGGCCAGTAGCATTGCGGAGAAGAGATGCGGGGTTGGGGTCTTGCCCACCACCTCACTGCACAGCTGTCCTCAAGCTGTCGACTCGGCCATTAAATTGATGGAGTGTCACCGGGTGCCACAGGCGGGACAGGTCCTGGTACAGTTTACGGTGAGGTGACACGCACAATTGGCATCATTATGGCGAGCTCGGCAAGGCGGGGAGGGCGGGCCAATCGTCGAAGCATGGCCAAGCAAATGCAACAATTGGCACGGCACTGTACTGGTCAAAATGCACCCCGAAGCTTCAAGTTAAGGGACAATGAGCTATGTTGCACAACAGCAAGTGTGACAACAGCTCCGGCGCAGGGCCGTTATCATTCAAGTTATCCTTGGCGGGAAGTTCTGCCCACTGCAGCCGAAAACCGAAATGTGAGAGAATCTGTAGCCGAAGTCCAGCTACCAGTCAGCACTGCCCAGGCTGGATTTGGGATGGCAGCTGAATGTCAGAGGCGTCGACTTGGAACTCGGCTGCAAGCGAGGAGCCCGGGCAAGCCGGGCTACCCGGGTAGAACAGGCTTGAGGCGATGAGCCGGCGGGCATGATGAAGACGCAACTTCCATAACACCGGCGTGGCGCGGCGCTCGGTTGGCGTCTTGTCATCAAACGTCACTCAACATGAGCCGAGGAACGGCTTGCTTCAAGTTCACCTCTACCTTCTAGGTACTATCCTGACGGCTCTAGCGCCACGGCCCACGGGTACATAGTAGGCCCCGGGCCAGGCGCTCCTCACGGTCCTGGCGCCGTTGCCCGACGTTGAGGCCCAACTTGGTGCTGATGAACGCCAAACTGATAAACAACCATCCAGGTTGGAGAGGCCGTTCAACCATCTCGAGCAGGCAGATAAATCAACATCTGTCGTAATGTGGCTTGGACTGGCAGCCACTAGTTGTGGCGCGGCACCATTTGCTCACGGCATTGGACATTTCCGACCCTCCAGTCACAGAGCCCCCGAAAGCCGAAGCCCGGAAATACACGAGGTGATGGCCTCCTGGGACCCCTGCCTACCCGACCTCCTGAAGCATCTGGAGAAGAAACGACCTGTGATCTAAGACCGGACCCGACAACGGAGGCACGGCCGAGTGCGTCAGAGTGACTGAATGTCCAATGCGGTGTGTGCCGGGAAGCATGATCAGCATTTCACAATGAGGTCAGAACATGAGGGGCGGATACGTACAGTACAGTAATTCAGGTAGACACGCGACGGCAACGCCTGGCCACCTCAGTCCGGGGAAGCTAGCGGCCGCGTTTGATGCTCCGTGGATCCCGCCGGAGAGAAAACCACAAACATCACGCAGACGGAGTCAGAATCAGACATCCATGGACCATGCATGCATGGCCCGGGCATTTATTCAGTGGGGCGCGTAAATGAATTGCAAGACCCGTCCGTCACCAGCTCGCCCCTCAGAACCTGGCGTACCGCCCGTCTGTTCCATACTAATACGGGGCAATCTCTCTACCCGGATCAGCACCAGGCCAGCAGCCCGCCCGTCGCCTGGCTAGGCCTGGGCGGCCCCTGTCACCCGCGTCATTGTGGACGAGGGTGCTGGTCTCGACCGAGGCAAGGACTCGACCAGATACGACCGAGTACCAGTCCAATGTTGGAGAAGAACAACAAAAAGGCAGCGGTGTAAGGAGTCTAGAAGCGGAAGGAAAAGAGTGCCGCGTCTCAACCTATCTCTGTCTGCCCTGCGACCAAGTGCCCGAGCTCAGGAAAAGAACGCAAACACGGAACAAAGCAACTTGAAGCAACAGGTGTCCTCCTGCGCACAGGGCGACGACGCCAGACCTCCTCACTATTTACAGGTTCATGCAGACGGGTCCGCGAAACAGCCCAGGCCACCGACTCCCAGCGAAGCGGGAGTAACATTGCCGTTGTCAGCCAGGGCTGCTAAAAGGCTCATTGCACGAACATGCCGGGCGTGCCAGCCGGTGGCAAGCTGGGGACAGGCTGCTCAGTGCTCACTGCTCAGCGCAGGAACCTCGCGTCGCGTCGTCAGAGGTGGTTGTGACGGACGACGTGCAGGATGAGATGTGACAGGCTCTGTCGGATGGGACTGTACAGTTTAGGTGTGGCTTGGAACCGCAGGTCTCGCCTGAGACCGACCACAACCATGATGAATTTCTGCCACAGCCTCCATGTCTGGTGTGACATGGCGATGGCAGGCAACGGCAGGCAATGAGGGACCGCCTTTCTTGGGACGAGATGCTGTTCTTGGTACAGTAGATACTGTATCTGATGATGCCCGCGCCGGAGAGGTGGTCCTGGAGTTGGTAGGATCAGCCCTTTTTCAAACTGGACCTGGCCTTGCTCGTCATCTGGGCCCTTGGAGGTGAGCCTGAGGTGACGCGACCACGCGACGCGCACGGCTTGCGATACCACCCAGGCTGGAGGTTGGCGATGGGAGAGGAGACGCGAGGCGTCGGGCACTCAGGCTGTCGGCTTGGTAGGAGGCGTTGCGCTTCATCAGGGGCATTGATGGCCGCACGGAACGGGGCAGCCCGCTTACACGTTGGTTTTAGTGCCTCAGGTATGTCGCAGAACAAGGGGACGATCCTGGTGTGACTGGGGGACCCCTGCAAGCCTGACGACATCCCTGTACCGCCCGTGGCCCCCCTTTCCCGGCACCATGCACCGCGTAGTTAGCTCAGGAACGCCCGGCCAACTGGCATGCGCTAGTCAGGAACACCGACCCAGGAAAGCAATGACTGCTCGTGCCCGCAACTTGACAGTCGTGCTAGGTACGCCAGGAGGGCGGATGTCAGGATTGCCAGTTGACGAGATGCCGAAGAAATGAGCGGTGAAAGCTGAGGGTTGGAAGCTGGAAGCTACTATTCTGCACTTCAACAAGTGCTGACCAGGCCAAGGCCGTTTCAATGACTGTGTACGAGATGTACCTAAACATGTCCTCGAGAAGCGTGTCCCATCGGCCGCCAACGCTCAGACCAGGTACTTGTACGGGCTAAAGACTTGACACACAGGTTAACTGTCAATCCTGGTTTCGCCTGCAGCACCGGCCAGTACATCAAACACTGTTGCTCCCACCGCCACGGCCGACCCCTCACTCCTTTCACCTCGATCAAGCAGCGAGCCTGGGACGCGTCTCGTCCTGTCCTGTCCTGCCCGCCCCGTCCCCACCATTCTCACGCGCGCGCTTTACAGTGCAGTGCCGCCAGCGCCAGGACCCCAGTTTCTGGTGTATTGAAGCAAGTACCTGTGTGCGCCCCCCGACGTTTGGGGAGGAGCTACTCTCCGCCGCACCTTCCTTCAGTGACCAACCTATAGAGGTACTTTGCCTCGAACGTGTCCCGTACTCAACCAATGTGTACCTATTCGTAGCAGACAGACAGGGGAGGGGGCCGGCCGGTCAGCAAGGAAGGTCCAAGCCAGAAATCCGTCTGCCTGCCTTTTTGTCCCGACAAGGATCAGGGGCAGGGCAGCAGCTGGGACAAGGGCCAGGGGCTGCCGCCTACCCAACTTCCACCGCCGCCGCTGGGTTGAGCACATCCGACCGCCCTCCCCTCCCATCCGCTCCATCGAACTCGACCTGGGGTCTCCCCCGGTCTCCGCCCAGGTCAGGTTGCCTGGACGTCGACGGCCACGATCCCAGGTTTCCCTTTGCTTCTCCCCTTTCTCCCGTCCTCTGCAGACTGCAGCCCCCCCGCCGCCCCCTCCTTCGGTAAATTCTCACCAAATAGCGTCTTCGCTTCCGCAACCGCAATCTTACACCCTCACTCATCGCTCCTCTTTTCGGCAGCAACCTTGCTCTAGCCCTTGCCTGCTGGCCGTTCTTGTGCGCCTTGCCTTAATGAAAGGCCCGTCTCCCGTTCTAGGCTGATGCCCTTTCCCTCCTGCCCGTTCCCATCATCATCAAGGTCGTCAGCTGCCATCGTTTGGAACTGTATGATCCTCGCCTGTCGACTGGATGGCCTGTGAGGTCTTCAGCGTTTGGCTCTTCTCTTCTTGATCCCCACGGATCGCCTACCTTTTCATTTCTATTCTATCCTTCGACTCGACACGCCATTTTGGGTAGCGACTTGACTACCAGCCGATCCTTTTTGCTCGCGAGCATCCCGAACCATATCGAAAGATCGTCAACGAGAAGAACGATCGCCGACAAACTCGAACGAACACATATACACATATAAACCACACGGCGGCTGGCATCGCGACAAATACATACCAAAATCTACCTACCAACATCTCAAAACTCCCCTAATCTGCAACCATGTCGAGTCCGAATCTCCCAGACGGCGCCTTCCTGACGAGCATCAACGGGAGGAGATGTACGGCAATCCCAAGGCAAGGCGCGTCCACAACCTCGGCAACGCCGCGGCAAGATACGCCCGCGACGACGCCTGCCCAGCAACAGCCCTCGCCCTCTCCGGACCCTCCGCAACGCGTTCAGCCCGACCCTCCTCAGCGAGACCCCGCCCAAGCCGAGCCGCCACGCCAGACCCCCGTGGTACCGCCGTCTCGCGATGACAACTCCGCGAGCACTGCCCGTACGGACAACTCCCCTTCACCTTCATCTCCCCGCTTGGACGCTCCTCCTAGCACCCCAGCTCCTATCCGTACGCCTGTTCCCCCTCCCCAAGCGTCGCAGATTGGGAATCCTGTTGCGGCCCCTCTCCTGCCCCCTGTTCAGCCCGCAGAGCCCCCAGCACCTTCTCCTTCTTCCTCTTCTTCTTCGAGTCGAAACGCGCTGCCGTCGCTGGAGAGCAGGCCGGTACCTGCCCGACCGCTGCCGACGATTATCGACTCGCAGAACCCCCTAAACCCAGATCGCCCGGCCGACTCTCCCATTCCTATTCCTTCTCCTTTTCCTTCTGCCCAACTCCCTCTCATTCCTTCAATATCTGACTCGCCGCCACCCGCTGCTGAGACCGGCCAGACTGATCAAAATGCAGCCCCTACACAGAACGAACCCGAGGACCCCAACGAGGCCATCCAGAGCGAGATTCCAGGACCGTCTCCAACAGACGAGCCCGCGTCGCTCATCACAACCGCGCCCGTGGGGCCAGGGGGTATAGCCGCCGGCGACCAGGCGGCGACAACGCGCAGCTCGCCGGCCATTGGTGGTGCCCCCAGCACAAATGGTGGCAGTGATGGTCCATCCGGCCCGCCTGTGGCCGCCATTGTCGGCGGTGTCGTTGGTGGTGTTGCGTTCCTGACAATGCTTGCTGTCTTGTGGTGGTTCTGGCGGAAAAACCGAAGGCGCAGAAGGAGCACACTTCTCACGCCGCTCTCGACAAACAACTCGACCTTCAGAAAGGAACGACCCTACGTGTTTGACCAAGAGTCCGTCGGCCCGACCCCAAACTCGGCCAAGTTCAAGGCCGCTCTCGGTTACAGCTTCCAGCGATTCCGTGGCCAAGTCGGCGGTTTGTTTGCCATTGGACACGACAGGAACTCTGGATCGGTCCTCAGCAAGGATAACTCGCAATACTCAAACATCACCAGCCACAGCCGGCACGGCTCTGTGGTGGGACCTGGAGTGCCCAGGGCCGAGGCGTCGGTGCCAATCAAGGAGAAACTTGGTTCTTGGAAGGAACGTCTCGCAGCGGTGGTATTCTTCAGCCGACGCAACCGCGGTGAGGCGCCCATGGACCCTGACCCGTTCGCCGGCGTGCGAGAGAAGGAGCAGGGCGCAGCAGCAACGGCACCCGGCGCCCAGCCCGACTTCCTCACCCTTCTCGGCATGGATGAACGTGCGGTGGAGCGCGAGGCACAGCGCCGGCGTGCAAGCCGCCGACAAGGGAGCACAGCATCGATGGAGAGGTTCCTCGGTGACTTGGGCATCAACATTGATAATTCTGCGGATCCGTTTGCGGATGCCAACGCCATACCCGAAGAACCCAAGCGAGGGGCACCAAAGAACCCCTTTGACGACAGCAACGCAACAACACTGGCGCCCGTGGCCGCGGCAACGAGGGCAGGCGCCAATTACGTCGCAGACGTCCGTCGTTCGCGGAACGCATCCGTAAGCGGCGTGATGACAAGGCCATCCAGCATGCAGAGGCCGCACTCGTCGCGATACGACTCTGTGTATCGCGCATCCGGCGAGAGTGTCGAGAGTTTCGCCACGAGACGGGCCCGATGCCGGTCCGATCCGTTCGACCTCGAAAGGCCGGAACTCCTAGGAAGCGGTCCTTCTGAACCTGGGTCACCAGCGCCAGTGCGAAGGCCTGGAGCGGCACATGTTCGGAATGAAAGCTTCGCATCAAAATACAGCAGCGGCATCAACTCCGCTGGCTGGAGTGACCCAGGGCCAGACATTGGCACGTCGACGGTCATTGGGGGCAGGTTCAGCCCCAACTCGGGATGGCGCCCTGGAGCGTTCCCGGGACGAGAGGATCGGAAGAGGATGAGTAACGGAAGCCAGGAGAGCCGCGAGACACAGGGGAGCGTGGGCAAGGCAATGTGAGATGAGATGTTCACGACGGCAGGCCAAGTTGGGCTAGACACCAGACATGTGGTCTACGCGGGAATGAGACTTTGGAGACAGAGATGACCAACTGTATACCCCGATTTCTTCTGTGGGAGAGCGTTCGTTGTGCATATTATATAAGGCGGTTTCCTTTATGACATGTGCCTCGTGACACTGATGCTGTATCCTCGGCGGCTTAAAAAGAACGATGTATGCTCCATGGGTTGCAGAAGAACCCGATAACTCCAGTCCAATTCCCTTGGGCCTCCTGCATCCAGACGCTGCAAAGGCGCGGATAAGCGCAATGCCGACCGTGTTGGAGAGATGGTAGCGAAGTGCTCCCTCTCCGCTGCGGCAGACGTTGTGTTTCAGGCTCTGCGGGAATGGTCAGGGCGGGTGCACGAGCGGCTAGCTGGGACTGCTCGAAACCCCGGGGGCTCAGTTTGTTCATTGAAGGAATGGCGCTTGTCTGATACGGGCGAAGAAGGTACCTGGTCGCGAGAATCTCGCCCGCAGCGTTACATTGGAGTCCACGCGAGGTGCGAGAATGTTGGACGTCGGCGCTGCAATGATCGTTCTCGTCGTTCGTTGTTTCTGGGTTTCTACGTAATTTCCAGTTTGGCCCACCCCTCTGCATTGTTTGTCCACGGCGGCGGCGGATTCAGACCCCTCCACGTAATCGCTATGTAATGGTTGACATATTAATACAGCCAGCGGTACTTATCTTACATACAACTTAGGTACTAGGTGTGGCCGGTACACCGCCCGCAAGAGCCCAGTCGTGACGTGACAAACCTCCACGCCCGCCCAGCATCCCGGCGCCGAACCACAACCCCCAAATTCATTCCATTCTCCTTCCCTCTCTGGTGCCAGATATCCGCATCCATGCCGCCAGGTGCACCGCGTTCTCGTTCACGAGCAAAGCAACCCCGTCAGCACGACAATGTGGTCCGGGTTCATGCGACACTTCTCCTCGGCGGACCTCGCCGCTGACGGAGCTACCTCGAATGGCACCACCTCTCCAAGGCTCGTGCATGCCTACACGGAGCCCGCCCCGCCCAAAGATGGCATCAACAACGTCTTCACCCCTCCACACATGACGCGCACGGCCTCGCCGTTCCGCCCACCACCTCTCGATCCCATCGTCCTCCATGGCTACAAGTCGAGCACCACCGCCGACGCCCGGCTGCTGAGCCATGCCATCGCCGAAGAGATCCGCATCATGCTCCCCGAGCGCCTCCGCATCGTCGAGGACTGGCGCCTGCTCTACAGTCTGGAGCAGGACGGCGCAAGCCTAGCAACCCTCTATCAGAAGGCCGCCGCCGTCTACGGCCGCAGGATCGGCTTCATACTCGTTGTGAGGGACGAGGCAGGAGGGGTAGGTCTTGGGTTCCCTTCCCAGCCATGCCATGTGCCGTATGTAGCAAGAACTGACTGATAACCCGGGCTCCGGCCCGAACGCAGACCTTTGGCGCCTACCTATCCGAATATCCTCACCCTGCCACGGGTTTCTTTGGCAATGGCGAGTGCTTCCTCTGGCGTGCCTCCCTCCTCGCCGGCCTGCCGCCCCCTCCCTCGGCCGACACCGCCAATATGAATATCGCGCGCACCACCACCATCGCTACCCCCAGCCGCTCCTCCTTTGGCGATGCCCTGTCGCCGACAGATCTCCTGACGGGGGACGACACCCCGCAGTCACAGCCAGGCGACCCCCGACCGCCGCCTTCACCCGCCATGTCCGAATCGATCCGGTTCAAGGCGTTCCCCTACTCGGGCGTCAACGACTATTACATCAATTGCGAGACAGGCTTTCTCAGCATGGGCGCCGGGGACGGCCACTACGGTCTCTGGCTCGACGACTCCCTTGGGCGTGGCCGCAGCGGCCGCAGCGAGACCTTTGGCAATGAACCGTTGAGCGACGAGGGAGAGAAGTTTGGTATATTGGGCATCGAGCTTTGGGCGCTCGGAACTTGAGGCAAAACACAATCTTGCTTGCTTAGACATGGGCAACGGACAAAAACACGATGCAGGGGGGCACAGGGTTCTGCGGCTGGTCCATCATGAAAACAATGCATCTTTGGATATTTCAAGGACTAACGATTAATGTAATTGATACCCTCGAGCCTCATCTCCAAGTCTGCTACAGACATGTGCTGGCGCTCCCACCCTTCTCTCTGACTATCCGCTATCCCCAAGCACCACGAGAAGCCGACGCAAAAGCTCGGCTGGAGTTGCGGATGCAAGTCCAAGATGCGCAAAGACCTATTGGAACACTCAGGGAGACGGGTACAGCAACAAAGTAAATGCTAACAACAGACTGTCTCTCTTCAACGTCCAGTCCAGCTCGGTCAAAGCCAGTCCCCGACCCCATGTTCGTCCATATATTGTCGCCTGCCAAGGACGAGGATGGTGTAGCCACTCAAGCGTGGCCAAGCAGTCAATTAACTGTGCCGTGACTTGACATGGTCGCCTCGGACGCACACACCCTGTCCCCCCATGTCCAGCCCTGTCTATGCAACTCGATCCAGTTCCATCTAATTCAAGATGTCTCTCGCGCCAGAGACATACGACGAACCAAGTCCCGCCAGGCTGCAGCCGCATCGCGGCCATGGAGCAGTGCCCTTTTACCGCATGATTTCCTGGTAGATGAGCTGCTTCAATTGCTCCTTACTCAGGCTGTCCTTGTGCTTGTCAAAGTCGAAGAACTCCTCGGGAATCGGCGGTGCGGTGGGCTCATCATCGGGGTCGTGGTAAGGCTCGAGGTAGGGGTGCTTGAGGGCCTCCTCTACGGTGATGCGCTTGACGGGGTTGAAGGCGAGCAGCTTCTCCAGCAGGTCGAGAGCCAGATCTGAGGTCTTGGGGAACAGCGTTCTGAAGGGAACCTTCTTCTTGAAGGGCAGCGACCTGATGTACTCGCGGGCGCGGCGCGACTTGATGCCGTAGTAATCTTCCATTGTGGGTGTTCCCAGGACATCGAGAATGAGGGTCAACTGGTGGTGATCTGGGCATCGAGTATGTCAGCAGATGTTCCGAAACAGGGGCAATACCGTTCAAGCGCGGACGTACAATCTTTGCCGGGGAACAGAGGCTTTCCGCTCAGCATCTCAGCAAGGATGCAACCAACCGACCAAACATCAATGGCCTTTGTATACTCCTTGAAGGTCAACATGATCTCGGGGGCACGGTACCAACGGGTGGCCACGTATTCCGTCATGAAGCCGGAGTTGTCCTCTTGGGAGGCGGCAGATCTGGCAAGACCAAAGTCGCACACTTTAAGATCGCAGTTGGCGTTCAGAAGCAGGTTGGATGGCTTCAGATCGCGATGAAGCACATTGGCCGAGTGCATGGCCTTGAGCGCACGCAGGGTCTGGTAGATGAAGTATTGGCAGTGGTCGTCGGAAAGATCCTGGGTACGGATAACGCGGTGCATGTCCGTCTCCATGAGCTCCTACGTATGTGTCGAAGCGTCAGTACTTGTATACGACAGTCGGCAATGGGTTCGAGTCCACTAACCTGGATCAGGTACACCTCGTTGAACGAGTCGTAGCCTCGAGGCTTCTGGATGTCCAGAATAGAGATGATGTTCTCGTGGTTGAAGTACCGGAGCAGCTTCATCTCACGAAGAGTTCGGAGGCAGAACATGGAGTGATCAAAAGGGGTGATCTTCTTGATGGCGACTTTTTGACCCGACGGCTTGTGGATGGCGGAGCTGGAAAGAAGGACGGAGTGTCAGCCGAGAGATGCCATCATGGGACTGAGTGTGAGCAGGCCAAACGTACCAGACGACGCCATAGGCGCCTTCGCCGACGACATCCTGAATGTCGTACTGCTCGCTTACGTTGAACGAGATCTTGCGCGATCCCGAAGGATTGGGAGCATTGCTGCGCGACATGATTGCTCAAGGACGAGGGTGCAGCGCCAAATGATGGGCCGAAGTTGAGGTTGGAGGTGCTGTTGTCGAGGTCGGATGATGGGGTACGAGGCAGCAGCTGGGTGCGGGATGTTGTGATGACCCACGGGGGAGATTTCTCGGCGTGCCGGCAGCCCGGAAGGTGTCCGCGGTAGAAAGCAAGAGCTGGAAGCAGGTTAGACCGGATTGCCTGATCCGATTGAATGGAAAAATTAAGAGAGGGCTGTCAGGTTTGACGTCCCGAAAGGTATGGAGGATGGGTGGGATTCCAAGCTCTCGAGGATGGATGTGAAGGGGGGTGGGTGGGGGAGAAGGGGAGAGAGCTAACGGGTCGGAGGAAGCAGTGCAATGTGTCCGCCCGGTCGCTTTGAGTGGAAATCGTGAAAACGGGATGGGGAGAGGGGCCGTAGGAACCTGGAAGGCAGGTACGGTAGGTAGAGCGGTAAGGTAGTAGTAGGTAGGTAGTCTTGGTCCGCTCGCTCGGGCCTTGTGCCTTGATGAAGAACGGGCCCGCTCGTTGCAAAACGGAGGGGGCGTTTGGCGTTTTATGATGGTCTTCGGCCGCGCAGACTGACCGGGGGAGGCGGCACGGTCTAAAAGACTCCGTGCAAGGAAAGAAAGGGCTTCTTACAAGAGTCGGGGCGGGCTGGCGTGGACTGAGGCCGATGGAAGCTCGAAGGGATTCGGGCTAAGGTAGCAAGAGGACGTCAATATTAGGTACCCAAGCAAGATAGGTAGGTAGGTCGTCGTCGGTCGATGGGTAAGCAGTCCAGTACACGATATGCACGACTCTTTCCCTTGCGCAATCGCGAACGGCCTGGTAAACGAACACGATGTCCCGCTCGGCACGACAGCTCACCGGTGAAGAAGGCTGGTCGTGGTGGATAGAGGACAGGCATGGGGGAGACACGAGGGGGAGAGTGATGCGACGTTCCGGTGCGGGGTCTTTCCCAGGTTCAGTTCGCAACAGGTGGGCGGGACTGTCTGCGCGCCTTGCCTTGCCTAGAGAGACTTCTTGACAGGCGTGTGCGCGCGTGCTTGTTGCGTTGCGGCACCCGAGGGGCGGGCACCTTGGTAGGGAGGGGAGGGATGCATGGCATGTGTACAGGAAGGCAGAAGCTCCAAGGTAGGTAGGAATAGGTAACTTACATCCAGAGATGGGGTCGATCTTTCGCGGCCTGGACGACGCAAACCACACTGGGGAGGCAGCAGTCTGGACGGTCAGTGCCTAGTAGATGGCAGATGAATGTCAGCTCAGGTGATTGATTCAGCGTGCCAAAGCGGCGCGCGGCCAAGCTCTCATCTCACCTTTATTTCCCCGAACGGTGGATAGACAGATCGTGGGGCTGCCTGGGTAGGTTGCTGCTGAGGAACAAGGTAGGTGATCAAGGGGAAGAGGGGAAGTGTGTTTGAAGCCTGGACGAAGGTCTTCTTCCTAGGAGGAGGGGAGAGGGGGAGGGGAATGGCGGGTTACTCCCACCTGTTGACGGCGCTTGTCTACCTTGGGGTAAGATAGGTTAGGTCGGGTCTGTACCTAAAGAGTGCCGACACGGGCAGGGGGTGCTCAAGTTGTGGCTGGTGGGATGGACCGACTGATTTGGCAGTAAGCGTCTCTCTCCTTTTGGTTGGTAGATATCTTGGTCGACAGTAAGCTACTACGAGTCCTATGTGATGGATTGGACGAGGTGAGCAAGGAAGAGACGGCGTAAATGACATCGTGATGGTTACTTTGGCTAGTACATAGGCAGGTACCTCCCTAGCAGAGCACTGGCAGGGCACCTGAGGTGCTTGACTTCCCATCGAGAGCAGATGAGGGATTGGTTAGTTTCGCGGATCACCTTCCAGTCACATCCAATCCAGCCACCCTCCCCAAAGTCGAATCACGACTTTGCCAGTTCAGTGTGAGATGGTTTGGTACCGAGTAAAATCGGTACCTACCAGCCTGCCTAGACAGCCAGGCCTTTTGCACTGCTAGATCGATCCGTCTCTCCCTGCTCGAGTCATTGCCGGCGACCTGAACCACGCCGCTGCTCTTCATTAGCGAGCATCAGAACGGCCGAGGGTCGGTCTTCCTCTTCCTCCCTCTCCTTTTCTGGCCCAGTGCCGTTGTATCTTGTCGCCTGCCGGTGAGCTTCACGTCTGACCCCGCCCTATGTGACCTACCTATCTCACTGGCAGGCGGCCAGGCAGGGGGAGGGGTGGCGTGGGCTTAGCTCTCCTAGAGCGTGGAGTCAGTCCCCTTTCCCCCGGGCGCCTCCAAGGCCGATCCAATTGGCCCCAATTCGTGCTCTGTTTGACCTGGCACGGTTGTTTCACCCCGTTGCCCTCGCTTGTTTCAAGGGCCTTCGATGGAAGATGCTCACCGCACAGGCAAGACAGGGTTGGCCGGCGCCGCACCGAGGTGCATCATCCATCGTCCCATGATGACATAGGGCCGACCACAACGTGAGAGTTCTGGGCTCATCCGGTGCTTCTTTCTCTACCCTCTCCTATCCCCTAGCAGTGTTGTTCAGAGCCCGCGATTCGTGGCCACCATCACATGCTCTCCGGGATCGATCCTTGTTGACTTTGCATGGAACATCCTTGGCCGTGATCCCGCCAGACCGGCACCTGGTGTGCGGTTGACCATTGTCAGACCAAGCACTCAAATCCTCAACACGCCCGGCAAGTACCTACACAAACGGCGGCATCCGTGTATCTGATAGCTTCGATAACCGACATTAAGCGCTTTGTGTGGAGGTTCATCCTCACATCTATTCTGACAACATGACCGTGCTCGGAAAGCCGTCTCTTTCTCTCTCTACTCCCCAACGGCTGTCCACCCTCATCCGAATATTCTTGATTCCCACCCGACATCCTATGTCATGACCTACACGAGAGTCAGCTGTCAGCCTGGCGTTGTATATTGGTTCGGCAGGAGGCCCTGTGCGCGGGGCTAGACGCCACTCACCCTTTCTCGCAGAATGCCGAGCCATTGTGCGGCGCTCATGCTCTGGTCGGCCCTGTCTTCCACCAACAGGGTCTGTGCCCACAGCTTGAGGCTAGGCTCGCCATCCTCCCGAACAATGTAGAGGTGCGGGACCGTGATGCTGCCCACACCCTTGGAAAGGTGATCCTTGCTCTTCTGGATCACCGCGCGCACGCGTTCGTTGAAGTCGTTGTCCAGCTCAGCAACTTGGCCCTTGCCCACCCGCAGCTGCGTCCTGTCCTCGACCCCGAACACATCCATCAACAGCTGCGGCACCGTGTCGCGCCCGATCCACAAGAACTGTGTCTGTCCATCGTCTATCAGGTACAGGCCGTACGAAACGAAGCGCTCCGATGACAGGTTGACTGGCGGGGGCAGCACAATCTGGCTGGTCTCGGGGTCAGGGGTTCCGGCANTTCCGGCATTGTCCGGCATGTCGTGCAAAGAGTACATCCTCGGATAGATGTACTGCATCAAGAGTGGCACAGGCAGCGTGGAAAGCAGGCAGAGTGCCGCAGACCGCAAATCAGAGGGGATCTGCGCTGACTTGCGCAAACCAACGTGCTTCATCAGTCCCAAGAACAGGAGTGGCAGTCCACGGAGATTCGAAGGGAACTGAAGGCCTCCGCCCATGCTACCACCCGCCAACTCCTTTCTGAAGGTTTGGAGCAGTTCAATGAGCTTGTTCTGCAGTGAGTCGCGGGCAGCTTCCAGCCCGCCACCAAGGGCACGCTCCACAGCCTTGTGGCTGAAGTATGTCGTGATAGCCTGCTGATCCGCCGAGGCGTAAACATCGGCAAGGTTGGTCGTAGTGGGAAGGCAAAGTGTCATGACCCGAATGCGTCGCTCGCCATTGCAAGTCGTGTGCAAAACCGCCGTCTGCATGCAGACGGTGTTCTTCGTAAGGCTCTCATCGATTGCAACCTCGACGACGTAGCACTGGTCCCGAGGGAAAGCAGGGAAGGCGCAGAGATCAGAGCTGCGGTTGAAGAAGTTGCCGTAGAAGGCGTTCATGCGCAGGCCAGAAGTTGCGCGAACCCTAAGTACGGCTTCCAGACCAATCTCTGATGAGAGGTGGTCGCTGAACTCCGAGGCAAACTTGATAGCGTCCTCCGGACGGCCGGCATTCCAGCCAGGGTAGAAGTAGGTCTGCCCACCGGTGTATCGAGGCAGGTTGCTCAGAGACGCGACGTCCTGGTACTGGGACGAGAAGAGGAACATGTCGATCGAGACCTGGTTCTTAGAGCATTCCACGGCAAAGCTCTTGTAGAAGCTATTCGCCGTCTGGAGCAGCGAGCTCTCCTTGCTTGTGCCCAGGAGCTTCTTGTCCTCGCGCATTTCGAGCGATCCAACGCCCAGATTGGGAAGCGAGGCACTGAGGACTACCATCTTGCCGCCGAGGGCCGATATGAGTTTGTGGCCAGCGCGGAGGGCCGGGCCCAACGCGAATCCGTTGTTCTGGTTGTTCTGGAACATTTCGGGGAGCTTGGTCAGGAATGTCTCAATGCTCTGGCGGCTTTCGGAGAGGGTGACAAGAAGATCCTGGGGCACGGGCAGGAAGGGTTCGTCGAGATCACCGACGACCAGCATGCTGGGTTCCCCATTCTCCTGCGTATCCTTGGGGATGGAGAAATAACCCAGTGTCGAATCGACGGCCACGAAGCCGAGGCGGGTTCTGCGGTCTGCGTTCGGTATCCTGTCAAGGCTATCCAGAATGGTGCGGGCGCTGGTGGCGAGAAGGCCGGTAGATACAGCGGCATAGCTGACGTCGAAGAGGAAGAGATACACAAGTGGTTGAGGTGGGCGAACCATGTACTCCTGGGGTGCGACGAATTCGACGACTGCATGGTTCAGTTCGTGTCGGCCCCATCTGTCTGTGGGCTTCTGGAGAGAGGCATCCCAGTCAAAGGCCTGGGGAACATCGTTGGTGAGCTGGCACATGTTGCACCTCCAGCGATGTCCGTGGTCGAGGAAGGTGACGAAAGGGTTGATGTAGGTCCGACACCGCCGGCATCGAGCGATGATTTGATCCTGCACGATGGGAACAGTATCGTCATCATCGTGTAGCGACCCATACGGCTGGATGACAAGCGCAAACGGCAGCCTCGACTTTTTCAGTAGCGAATGTGTGGTCGGGACAGCGTTGAGAGTCGAACGAACATATCGAGGAGAGCAGTTGGCATCGGGTGACGGGGTAACGCTGGACTAGAGAACGAGGTTAGTATCGATGTCGGCTAGCTGAGGCGGCGTCCGGCGGCACACTTGCAACGTACATTGGGTGGGAGAATGATGGGAGGAGGCGGTAGATCCAGCTCGGAGACGTTGAAGGGTTGGTTCAGAAGGTCTGTCGGGTACAGCTGGTTAAGCGCAGCTGGCCGAACAGCACCCTGGGCTTGGGGGGGTTGAGGTTGTCCACCCAGGTTCATGCCAGCCATCTGCTGGTTCAGACCAGGGGCGCCCATGGGGTTGCCTCCAGCGGGGTATGCGCCGCCTGCCTCAGGAGCTTGGTAGCCGTACGCTTGAGGGTCGGCGGGTGTAGCGCCGGGCTGGGAGGTATCATATTGAGGAGCGGCACCTCCGTACCCAGGGACCGCGGGTTGATGCTGGGCGTCCTGCCCAGGATATTGGGTGCCAAATGCCGGTGCCTGCGACTGTTGCGACTGAAGGGGCGCACCGTAAGGCTGGGCAGGGGGAGCACCTGCGGCGGCTGCATTACCACCAGCGCCGAATTCGTATGCTTGGGTCGCGTACCCCCTCTTCTTCTTCTTGCCATGGTCCGGAGCTGTGGCAGGAGCTCCAGAAGCGTCTACACCTTGTTGTGGCTGGTCGGCAGACGATTCGTCGGCCGGTGCTTGCTGGCCATAACCATCATAGGGCGCCGACATGATGGATGGTGGTTTAGCTTCCTGGGAGTTGGGAAGCGGTCGAGGCAATGATAGGGAGTATGATGAGCGGGATAATCGGCTATGAAAGGGCCCTACGCCGCAGGAATTGGAAATCTCGCACTGCTCGGTCGGCAATCGAGGGTGGTGGGTGTGTAGGAGGTGAAGCCGACAACGAGATGGAGCTTGGAGTTTGTCGGGGACGTGACCAGGCCGTGCTGCCAACCAAGTCGGTAAGTAGGTGGTAGGTAAGGTGGCTCAGGGTGATGTGTGGCCTTTACCGCAGGCTTCCAATGTGGGGAGCAGGCGTCACCCAATAGACACCTGTGCTTCTTCCAGGACTGGGTAGTGTGACCACGCTAAACTAAGGTAGAAGTAGTATCGACAAATACTATACATCACGGCGCTCTCATACTATACATTTCTCAGATGTAGTATTCTACTAGAAAATCTTATATTATTTATTCTACTATTTATACAGGTATTTATTTAGATTTAAAATCTTGAAAATAAAATAACTTTAACTACTAAGTATTTAGAGCTTATAACTAAGACTACTTTAAGTAGTAGGTATTAGTATATTAAACTATCTTTTTATAAGCTATCTAGGTGATACTTTGTATGTCTTATATCACGTAAGGTAACTCTTAGTACCTACCTAGGTCCTAGCTGTGCAGGAGCTGTAACTCCCTTGCAGCTTGGTAGCAGTGCTTCCTGTGATAGAGTGTCAGCGGCCCCTCCTTGGTACGAATCAGCCGTCACACATCGCCCCCTCCTGGTTGATGCCCCTTTCACATCTGACCTCCACTCGAAAACTCCAGTCGTCGGCCTTAGTTCGACCATCTTTTTGCCGAAGAGTCTTCAACGTTATTGCAGCACTTCGCCCGCAACTCGCCTCGGTATAAAAAGATACACAGGTCACCACCGCAGCAATGGCCAAAGTCGGGTTCGTCATTCCAAATCACTGGCACGCTGGCTTGGCCTTTCTTCACGCTAACGGTTTGCGTGCTATCTGCGCTACCAGACAACTCGTTCCTCTTGTGATTCTCCTGATCATCCTGGCCGGCGCGTCGTGGCTGGGCTATCAAATCTGGGTATCGGTCGGAAAGATTGGAGATGCCGCCTCGCAGCGGATGGAGAAGAAGAACGTCGTTTTCACCAAAGACGGCGTCCGCGTAGGAGTCAAGCATGTCGCAACGGAGAAATACGTCGATCAAACCCAGAGCTGGGTTGTCAAGGCCTGGAATCTTGGCGGCGGGAAGATCGAAGACAAGTGAGCGGCCACCTGATCGTTCTGCCCATGGACCTGACCTTGCTTGGGCTGGATCACAAGCACCCAAAGATTTGAAGGCTGACCATGGCGGCCACCTGGCCCTGTAGATCCACGAGAAAGAGATGGTAAGATCGCTGAGCGATACAAGGAACCCCGTATAGCTGCTCCAAGCAGCCGTACACCTCGGTTGTGACTATTGAGAACCAACGCCGATGCAGAGAGGGCAGCTTGTCTGGGAGGAAGGGTGCACGGCGGTTTGCCCGTCGCGCTGAACATCATGAAATCACGACCAGCGTTGTTTCCCCAGGTCTCGTAGAAACCCTGTCCTCTCGGCCACAACCGTCTTGCGGCGGAGTAAGACCGAGGCAGCGGGTTTCGGAACGAAACTATTGAGTTTTGGCGAGAACATCACGAACATTACAAGCATCACATCAGCTCCCAACGTTCCGCCTGAAGATGAGTGTCCAGTACCGATGGAGAATGTGATGACATACTGTCGGTTCCGGACGACGGTCGAGCAGTTACAATGACAGAAAGCAAATTCCCAAAATAAACAACGCCAGGGTGCAGTTGCAGATACAGCAAAACGCCCAACCCAAGTTCGAGGCTGGCCAGCCACGCGCCGACATTGTATGCCAGTTGCATCCGGTTTTGTTGGTTGAATAGAGCAAGTGCCTTAGCATTGCCCATTCGTTCTTCCATCCATCTTGCCCATTCCCGTTCCCCAAATCGCCCCAGAAGAATCAGCCGAACATTCAATCTTTTCGTCATACCCATACGTTCATTTGTGTACCTTCAAACCGCGAGGTGGAGCGTCAATAGGTGAGATCTTGGGCGAGCATTTGACAAGAGGCAAACGAAACATAGAAACAAGTGGTCGCGGCAATGGAGTTCAAGTGCAAAGAAATCAGAGGGGACTATACCGTCAACCAGTTTTGCGCGACCCATTGGCCAGACTGTCCTGCTGTGCCAGTGGCCTTTGCGAGGAGCTCGGCCTTGTTCTTGTCGACAAACGCCCGCTGCATGGCTTCACGCTGTTGCAGGGGGTTCATCTCGTAACCTGCCGAGGGCGGCGCCAGGCGAGCGGACAGGAGCTTTTCAAAGTTATGGGCCTGGGGGTAGGGGGCAGCCATGAGCCCATCCCGGCGGATCAGCATGGAGGGGATCCGGACCTGGAGCTACATGAGAGAAGGCGGTGTGAGCAAAATGGAATCCGTCAAGGCACATGCAGACGGGAGGACACCAGAAGGGGTGACGTACCTCGGACAAAATGTGAGCGTAACGAACGCCTAGCTCGTCGCCAATGAACTTGAGACGACCGACAATCCATGACCTCTGAGCGTCGGTGGTGTAGTCCTGGCCGTGGAGAATGGCAAGTGGCCAGGTAAGGAAATAACCTGGCAGGCCCTTTTGCTCATCTTCAATGCCGCAGGCGAAACCAGACAGATTTGCACGCTTGATGATGTCGGGTCGTTTCAGATGCCAGCCCAGCTGGTAGGGGACAGAGGCGATGACATCGGTGATGGTATCGACGCAGGTGCGAGCGGCCGTGGCATACTCGGGTGTTGTGCGGTAGTCTACCGGACTGCAGACCCAAGCAGCACAGCGAACGATGACGGAGGCGAGGATAAGCCGAGATGTCCGAGCCATGTTTGTGACGGAGGCGATCCAAAAGTCTTGGTAAATGTCGACGCGCCCGGGATACACTTCGGCCTTTTCGTAGTCGCCACCAGGGACATTGTCTTCCCAGGCGATGGTCCTCGGCTGGAAGTACTCCGGGAGGTTATGGAGCCAGTTGACCGTCTCCTGGTCCACCGTCTGCGCGCGTCGAATCATATCCAGCATGATCTCGATGTTCTCAGGGCCCCTTGAGAGGGTGGTCATCAGACGAGTAGCTTCGGCTCGCAGCTCGGCCGTCTTGATGGCCAGTCGCTGACACTGAGCCGCAGCCTCGTCTTTGACTGCGTCGGACAACCACCACTCAACCCCCATGATGGGGGCTGTACAAGTGGTCAGGGTGTGGATGATCATCTGCGTGCGGACTGCGATGAACAAGAGGAGACCCGTCTTGGTTCGTAGCTGCTTGCGACCGCGGGCCTTGACAAGCTGGATGGCGCCCTCAATGTGGCTACCCCAAGCAAACATGCCCATCTTGCGAGCGGTGATGTTTTCGAAAAGACCAAGCATGAGGACGGACGCGAGGGTGGCGTCGGACTTACCCAGCTCTGGATCTTGGAGAACGACATGGGTTGCGGCCAGAGCCTTGGTGTAGTGACCCAGGGCCTTGGAGTTCAAGCTGATCGTCGCGGCATCCGGCCTGTTGCCCAAGGAGGCGAGGGCGCAGGCATTGAAGGCATGGTGCAGCGGGCTGGAGGCCGACTCGGCCCTGAGAAGGGGCAGGAGATACTCGTGGAAGCCCCGGGTGCTGCCCTGGCGGGGAATGAGGACATAGTTGGAGACAAAGTGGCACGATGCCATTTGCTCGACGGGAACGTTCAAAGCCGGAACGACGGTCATTGAAGCGGCGTCAGGAGAGGGGTGAGAGCCCTTGGCAGTAGGTGGCTGCGGCTGGTCCTTGAACTCTTTGGCGATAGCCTTCCGGTTGGCCTTCTGCACCCTTCTCTCGGTGATTCTCGTCTCATTGCGAAAGACCAGGTCAAACTCATCCTTGTAGCCGGGGCACTGCCGGCGAGATTTGGCACATTGATTGCAAGTTGGCTTCGTCTCGTCACACTGAGCTGAAGGTCAGCCACTGGACATGGCGCGGATGGGCGGGCAGGCGGCAACTTGCCTTGATTCTACGGGTTCTGCACATCTGGCAGCCCCGAGATGGCTTGCCGCAGTACACCATGGCGACAAGAGGAGCGGGGTCGCACGCTGCGGGCGACTGGTTCTATTAGATAGAGGTTGACGCGGGTCTCGGCCAAGGTCGTTGGTGACGGCTGGCCGTGGTGTCTTCTCAATGCGGAGGGTAGATTTCTGTCTGTTCGATCACGATTCTTGGTGGAGGTTTAGGCGATCCGGAGTGTTCCGGGGGCAAGGTAGGAGGTCAAGAAGAACACGATGGAGGGGAGAGTGTGGGTGGCCAGACAGACTGGGGATAGAAGAGTGTTGTTTGGTGGAGATGGCCGGGGATGGATAGGAGGGACAAGCAGGGGGGACAGGTACAAGTAAGGTGATGTGTGCAGTGGGCAGCGCGAAGGAAGGAAGCTGTTACCGTACAGGTAGGGGGGTGGCGGGCGGCGGATGAGCCTCGGCTGGTGTGGATATTTTTCACTGTTGTGCTGCAGGACGTCACAGTCGTCCGGGGAGGGAGGGGGGGTGCGAGCGTTCCGAGATGGAAGATAGGCCGTCAAGGGGAGAATGAGTGCAGTGTGTGGTTGGGATGCCTCGCCAAGGACATTGGGGCGCATCAGCAGGGGGGTAATTTGCGAGCCGTGCGCAGAGCGACGAAACATCAAGATGGCTCCGGCTGTCTCGAGTCGTCGGAGAGAAGCAAGGGAGCGTGTCTGTGCGACAACGACGTGTTTCCAGCCGCCTCAACTACTCATGCAAGGTATCATGGGCAGGGTCAAGCGGGTGGATGCCTGCCCGATTCAGGATACTACTTGGTCGCCTCTCTTCGTGCTCCTTGCTGGGATCGGAGCCCACGACATGCACTCCGGGTAGCAAGCAACTAATTGGCAATTAACACTGTGGTCGCCGCCGCAAGGATCGGGGAGAGGTGCATATGCATGGTCGGTCGGACCCCCAAGGCAGACGAGGGGTTGGTTTGTATGGGTGGTGGGCAACAGGAGGGATCTTGAAGGAACATTGAGCTCTGTTTATTCGTAGGTACTGTACCTGGGTCCTCCGAATCGACCCTTGGTCGGCCAGCCCAATCCATAGCCCCGCACGGCAGCATCCGATCGATCATGAATGGGGTGCTCGCAACGACAATGGATCGTGGTTGTTGATGCATGGTCAAATCTTCTCTATTCACAGAATGCTCTCCCCCTCCATCTCTCAGTGGGTGCATGCTCTCAGGCTTTCCTCGTGACAAGGGCGTGTTGCTCATGCATCAAATAGATTCGCCAGACCCTCCAGTCGCTCGTCATCCACGCCGGTCTCGCCGTTGCCCCCTCCGCCAGGCGTTTTCGCAGACGTCATGAACTGTTGTGCCATCTTGCTCCGATTCGTTTTCTTCAGCGTCGGAAGACTACTCCGGGGTAGCTTGCCCATTTCCGCTATGCTCACTCCCTTCAAGTCTTTGAGCAGATGCAGCACGAGAGCCCGCTGCTGCCGTGTCTGCGAACCAGGCTTGACAGAAAACTCGCAGAGCTTGTGGACGTCGGCGGCGTTGATGCTCGGCAACGAGAGCATGACGTCCTTTGGCGTGTTAGTCAAGGGGCTGTAGTACACCACGATGGATGCAATCAGAGCCGCCAGCTCCTTCTGCAGGTCCACAAAGTACGGTTCGTGGAAAGAGGTGATGCAAGCTCTCAGGACTTCCGACGAAATATACTCCCTGATCGGTCCAACCTCCTCCGGTGGAATGGGACTGGTATCCAGTAGAGGGTCCGGACTTGTGCCATGGGGTGGCTGAATAGGTTGGGGCGATGCCGAAAAATCCGGAACGATGGACTTGAGCACTCGCAGAATGATACTGCAGCACCTCGTGTCCCTCATTCGGATGGCGTGTGTGCAGAACATAAGCAGAGGCTCAACAATGCGGCTCTGCACAAGACAAAACTTGCGGAGAGTCGGGTATTGACGCGGGGGATCGTTCGGCTGCTGGGGGCTGGGATCTATACGTGCTGCCAGTCAGTTTTCGGCCCAACTGGCTCGTCCGAGCATGCTCCGAGGGAGCGCTGCAACACTTACTCTTCTTGGTGGGGTCCAAAAAGTCCGCTACCATGATGACCGCCGTATGTGTGACTTGACGCAGGATACTCTCGGACTTCATCTCTTCCGTTAATGATTCGCCGCCCGATTCCATTAGCTGTTGATGACCCAGCCTCTCCCACTCGGAGTTGATCTTCATGTCCATTTGCTGGAAGCAAGCCGCCAGCAAGGGCGCCAGGAAATAGTCCCGCCGTTCCAAAGGACAGTCGTCGACCAAGTACCTCGTCAGGTTCAGCAGGTTGATCTGCTGGTGAGCCGAGAGGTGGACGGCATTCTCAAACATGGACTGGGCGAGGTGCTCCGGCAGTCCCTCGAGGCCGTAGAAGAAGGCCTCCAGACGGCTCATGCAGTAGATGGCTGCGTAGCAGGTTTCCCTGACAAATCGAATGGAGCCCCTGATTGTCGACGCCAGTCCTTCCAGTGTGTTTTTGCTGTCTGTGACTCGAGCGTAAAACTCGTCCTTGCTACCCTCGGAAATGCCCGCCTGCCAGAATCTGTCGCTCAAGACTTGTTTCACCACAGATTGGGTCTCTGCTGGAAACTCGGACCAGCTACCAGGGTTGTGCGAGGCATGGGCATGGCTGGGCTCGTTAGTACTGCGCACGGCAAACTTCTCACGGACTACTAACCTCAAGAGCTTCAGCAGTTCGGGGAGGACAATGCTGAAACTACCTCCCCAGAGGGCGTAGTTGGCCTGGAAGGACTCAGAGGACTTCTCCTGCCTCTCCACCGAGTAGGATAGGAATGACTTGATGGATCGCAGAGGTAGGACCTAAGACACACTGATGTCAGCAAGGGTCGGGTTCATGCTCATGGCTGGAGCCAGTCAGGTCCTTACCCGCTGCCTCTCTTCCAGCTCGGCCTGGAGTGCCAGGCCCTCGGCATCCAGCTCGCATACACTCCAGTCCTTGATCTCATGAGCACGGTGGCTCATGAGATATCCCTTGGCCTTGTCAATGGCCATCAGTCTGCAGAATCCTGCGTAATCATTCAGTGCCGTCTGGAGCTCGGGGTTCCGCCACTGATCTACAATGGGGTCGACGAAGCCGCGGAGCCGCAACATCTTCAGTGATGAGTCAATGTTGCTCGCCCTATGGATGATGATGAAGAGGAAGGTCTGGTACGAGATCTGCCTCTTCTCGTCCAAAGTGCCAGATGAGATCATCTGCTTCACACGGCTTTCGAGTTGGTCATACACGGCAAGCAGGTGATCGGGGACCTTGGAGGCCAGCCTCTGCAGCTCAAACATGCTTTCCGACTGCAGGTCTCTGATGGCGTCATTGAACACCTTGTGCTCGGGTGCCATGGGCGGCCAGGTCATCAAGATGTGCTCCAGCACCTTGAGCATGAAGTCGGGCTTCTTGTCCAGTGCTGACGTCGAGAGCGCCACCAAAACTTGCAAGATCCGCTTTCGGATCATTGGGTCTTCAAAGGACATCGCAAGAAGCTTGTTGCTCCAAGACTCAAGAGCCTCTTCCAGGCTTGCACGTTGCTGGTCCTTGGCACAGTCAGCATTGTTGCACACACCTCTGCGCTGTTTATGTCAGCGACTCACATAATCTGGGGTGCTCCTGTGTGTTGAGCTCATCCTCCACTTCATGTAGCCTTTGATGACGGCGTCGATGGTCGTCATGTGGGCATCTGCCTTTAGAACAGGCTTGGAGTACTTGATATATTTGGCGACTTTCTGGTCAGCACACTCCATCTCCCGCAGGTACTGTGGAGGGTACATACCGTCAAGGGGCTGCTCCCCGTCGTAAAGAGTGCCCATTAGATGTTCGGTCTGGCCGAGGATGTGGAAGATGGCTTCCTGAGGCTTCAAGAGGACAATTGCCTCGATGACTTGGGAGCTGTAGCGGCGATAGTTTCCAAGAAATGCGTGTCTCTCGGGGACCGTGTCTGTGTCCTCCATCAAGAACAGGTACGTCTGGTCCTGTGAGTCTTCTGGCAGGTTGTCATACCTTATGAGCCTGGAGCCACAGAGCTCGAGCAGAGGGCCAATGAGCTGCGAATTCGCCGAACTCTGTCCAATTAATCGGTTGCTGAGCAGCCTCGTCCATGTGACGAGGACGGGAATGGAAACTACCAGGCTCTGGCTCTGGACAGCGGCGAGGAGGAGATGGAGAAACCCATTCACGTCTGAGCCCGTGGGCACAGCAGCAAACCGGCGGTCCATGTAGTTTCCGAGCATTGACAACATCTGGAAAGTGTCAGCGCCCTTGATGTCCACTCTGTAACCCCAAGTCGCATACACACCTCTGTGAATTTCTTGGAGAACATATACTTCTCGTCGTCAATGTCCTCGGCGTCGACGACACACCATTCAAAAAGCATCCGCAGAAGGTTGACTGATTGTGCCTCGTACATGGGTGCTACTAGCTCAGCAAACTCCTGCTCCCAAAAGTCGTCCCTTGAGTAGATGGCGTGCAGCACCTCCAGTGCACCCTGTGGAAAACACAGATGAGTTATACGTCCAGACATCTGTGGTTGACATGGGAAGAGCGGCTCGACACACCTTCTGAACAGAGACACGCGGACTGGCCAATGCCCTGCAGCAGACAGGGACGACATTGGCCGCGGCCATTGCTTTGGGCAGAGAACAAGGCATGAGTGTTGCGAGGGCCGAGAGAGCCTTTGTGGCACATGGCTCAGCCTCGTGGTTGCTGTCCATGTCGGCAGCCAGCACGTGGTCCAGCAGCGTCACCAGCCGTACGAGCCATCCTTCTGTTCCTGAACGGAGTTCGGTTGCGGTATTCCTGCTCTTGGTGGCTTCTGCAATGACGTCCGCCGGGGTCATGATCTCGGTCCAGCCTTTACAGAGGACCCCCTGCCTCATGGTAGCCACAACATCGTCTCCGAAGAATATTTCGTATCCTAGTGTTTCCAGGACCGTCATGACCAGCTCATGGTGCACGACTGAGTTGTCCATTTGCCAGAGCTGGACCAGTAGCTCGTCCATGTTCATCCACTCGTTGCCCCAGCTTCTCTTGGCAATCTCAACCCAAAGCTGCGCCGTCTTGTTCCTGATGTATCCTGGATCGTCCTTGGACACGTTGCGGCAAAGCTCCAGCATCCAATTCCTCAGAGCCGCAGCTTGGTCTTCTGTGTATTCGGCCCACTTTGATTTGATCGCATTGTCGAGGAGCGAAAGCGCGTAGTGACGGACAACGGGTGGCTGTAGCTTGTTGGCGGCCAGTGTGTAGCCATGAAAGGGCGCTTCGTCGACCGTCTTGACATCTTCGAGGAAGGATTGGGCATCTCTTCGGGCGTTGTTGGCGGAGTAGGGGCTGTGGACGATTTCGAGGGCTTGATGGATCCTGTCCAGAATGTCGCTGCTCCCGCCGTTGGTGACGCCAGCTTCGCGATTCGCTTGATGATCCGCCATACTGGAAATGCGACTCTCAGGCACGGGGCCTCGTCGAGTTGGGAAGTATACTTCCTTCAGAGGTCTTTGCTGACATTCATGCGGGCTGCGGATTCGCTAACGAGGCGTCCGAAGGAGATTGTCGAACGATCGAGGGCCGATGGGAGGGCGGGAGGCTTTGGCTTCGTGATGTTACCGTGTTGGACACAGGTGGGCAGGTCAAGTGAGGAAGATACACTCGTTGTTGGTTATGCCCAGCTCGTTCGTTCGCCCAGGCCTTCGCAGGCACAAAAGAACTAAACGTTCGAAGTGGGGGATGATTAGGCTAGTGCTATCGTAAAGTACAGGTAAGGTAAGGTACCTATCTATAAAGAGTATTAAATTTTCACCTCTCTAGTCTTATAAGCTAAGTAAGTATATATTTTAAATCTAGATTATTTAATATAATAATATAACTATTTTTAATTATAAGTATAAATATATTTAATTCTCTATTTTATATATTCTAATATAATAGTAATATACTTAGTAATTAAGATAAACTCCAGGATTTATCTAAAAGACATTATTCACTTATTTAGAATTATACAAGTGGATTAGTTATGTAGTAGTAGCGGACTTTATTTAGGTTCTAGGTCTATCGTCCACAGGCATAGGGCCTTGTCGTAGAAGCTTGTCGAGACACACACCAAGCCCCCCGGACTGCAGGCAGTGCCTGGCATGAAATCACTCCCGTAATTCATACTCTGGTGCTCTTCAAAGCGGCCGAGTACCTCTATGTCCCAACTCCAGTCCAAGCTAGTTTGTCGCTGTCCAGAAATGCGAGCGATTCTGGAGCCAGCGTGCATACAGCACACAAGCACCAGCGCACTCCACCGGTCCGGCGCATTGCTCTCAACGGTGATCAGCTTGAGCCTCCAAACGCCGCCGCCGAGGTTATTCTCGGCAAGTAGCTGGGCCTTCCGAGCACCGAAACTTAAGCTCAGCTTCTGGATGGCGAAGATCCGGATGTGGTCATCGTAGCTCCCCGTGATGACCACGTCGTAGCCGTCGTGGAGGACATATGTGGTGGGTAGAATGGCAGTAACGCCTGCTGTGTGTCCGCTGACCTGGACCGCCGAATAAAGTGAACGCATGTCATCCTCGACGACTGACTCCATCGAAGTATACCGAAGCGTGGAGTCGTCGCCTCCAGAGTAGAGTTCCACTCGGCTGCCGTCGCCGCAGTCGCTACTAGAGCTGTCGCCTGACAATACTGTTGGCGAGAAAACGACAGTCCAGGCCTCCAGAGTATGTGTGATGGCGACTTGGCTCGATGATATTTTCCACTGATCGTCCAGCCGTAGGACCAGAACCTCCCCTGACGAAACGGTCACGGACAGTACTTTTGTGTCCTCAGGATGCCAGGCGATAGAAGTGAACAGGAAACTGCTGTCCATTCCTGGGACGGAGCTGGTGTTCAGGTGTTGGAGCGTCCGAGCTTGGCTCCCGTCGTCACCGAAGAGGAAGAAGCTCACCGTGCCGGTGCTGGATGCCACGGCGAGCACATTTCGCAGGCCAGCCACGGGGCAGAAGTGGATGTCAAGAATGGCAGAGGGCTGTGCCACCACTTGTCTCTGCTCCCTTGTTGCCAGGGGTCAGCTTAGTAGCTTGCTGAGGAACGGACGACTAACAAATGGCCATCTATGACTTCGAAGACGATCAATGTGCCATGACGGCTCTGACCTGACCTTGGCTCGGCGGATGAGCTTGAAGATGAGGGGACGTTATCGCCGGTGGTCGACTCATCTTTGACGAGGTTGTAGGTCCCGACGATGAAATAGGAAGGCGACTCTGGGCAGAACTCTACACAACAGGGCGGGAGATCCAGCAAGATCGAGTCTCGCGACGATAACGACAAGCCTTCCATTACCGCCGCTTCAGGGACAGAGTATATGTCGAGCAGAGCGTGTAATGGGTGTTGCGGGATACAGAGCAAAATTACCAAGGTCTCATGAATAGTATAGGTACCTATTCTAGATCTGAAATATTACGTTTATATACTACTAATAATTTAGTAAATAAGACAGATCGGTTATAATACTTTTAATAATATCTAATATATTATGAAGTGAATACTTACTATAATTATTATTATTTAAATATAAAATTAATTTATATTAATTATTTATCTATATTTATATCTATATTTTAAATCTCTTATTATTAATAGAAAGCTTTCCTCATTAGTTATATAGAGGTAGGCCTAAACCTATTATAATAAATATTCGGTATAGTTCTAATATAGAACTAGTGAATAGCTATAGTATTTCTCTCTAGACTTGCTTCATGAGCCTCGTCGATGAGACTATCAGGACTAACGGGCTTTGTGAGAAGGACAAGCCGGTAGGCACTGTTGCCATTGAGATAGTAGCGGTGAAGCTTCTTCGATCGGAAGAACCCTAGCCTCTCATACAGCCGCATTGCTGAGGTGTTTGTCTCCTCAGTCTCGAGGACAATCTCATCCGCATCCCTGCTCAACATGGCGTCGATGGCCCTCTTCACCAAGGTAGTTGCGATGCCCTTGCCGCGGTGTGGGGTGTCAACAGCAAGCATCGCAATGTAGCCGCGCCGTGTTGACGGGGAGTGTGAAGAATGCATCTCAAGCTTGCAAATGACAGCGCCAATGAGAGTTCCGTCGACCGAGTCAAGCGCCTTCAGAGGATTAGTAGGCATGTCAGATAGGCAACCATGCGATCTGGCATCGCAATTAACTGGGCTGCGACAGGTGGACTGACCATGTAGCAGAGGTGTGCCCATTGGCAAAGGAAGTACCGGTACACATAGATACTATATGGCTCGCTGAGGCCGTCTGTGATCAACGATCGCATTGCCGAGAGGTACTTCTCCTCCATGGTATGGTCGTACTGAACGACATTGATGGCGCTGGCATGCTTCGACATGATGTGGGAGATGATAGTGATGCCGATGAACGGTTGTTTGTTTAAATGCGTCGCGCCTGGACATGTCTGAATGGACGGCGACGACGTCGAGAGATATCCAAGACAGACAGGCACCATAGTTATCTACCACATTAAGGTCTCTACTTATCTAGGTAAATAGATATAGACCAGTGAAGACAAGAATGATATATACTAAGTACTTAGAAGTAACTAGCTAAGTACTTACATATACTAAATACTTATATATACTAAATAAGAAAAAATCTAAGATTTTCTTAAAATTTAAAATACTTTAATAATAATATTATTATAATAAGTATAATCAATAAAATACTAGTTATAGTAGAACTAAGTACTAGAAATATTATATAAGTCGCACTAGCTTATACCCTACTAGTGACTTATAATCTCTAGTGCTTCTAGTCGATGTGGATAATGCACCCATCGAATGTCTTAGAGCTATCGGCTTGTGAACATCCCACGCTCGGCTCGCTCTTGGGCCAAGTTGAACATGTCGACAGCACTATCGTCTCAGCCGGCCCCAGAGGCTGCGTCACCTGTCATTCGCGAAACCCGTCATCCACGAAACAGAAGATCCCAGTCTATTCGACGCCAGGACGAAGCATCGGCCCTGGGTAGACCTTGCCTTCGCCGCCATGGCCGAAGTTCGCCGCCGGCAGCTGCCAGGGAGGGAAGCACCCAGTGCTGAGGAAGACAGTCCAAGATTCGACGACAACCCGTCCGAGACTGTAGAGCACGTTCACGTGGTTAAACACATTGACCGGCCCAAGACGCGAAAGCGGCGCAATACCCTGATATTCTTTCTCGGAAGCTTGTTCGGCTTGATTGCCGCGGGCTTCTTTGCAAAGAGCAACGATCTCATTGACTTTCCAGAAATTGGCGAGCTCAGTGTCGACAGCCTACTCGAAGCACTCCCGGCTGGCTTCGTTGCAGATATCCGCGATCTGCTGGTGAGTTCGTCCACGGGAGAACCCAAGAAAGGCAATCGCTAACGTCTGTCAAGCAAGGGGAGCGTGAACAAGTAGATAGCTACGATGCTTTCGCCGTCGGCCTCAACGCCCGGGCCGAAGGTCTCCGAGCCCATCATCCTATCGTCATGATTCCTGGAGTCATCTCCACAGGCCTCGAATCTTGGGGCACAGCCAATATATCAAGACCCTATTTCAGGAAGCGACTGTGGGGAAGTTGGAGTATGATGCGTGCTCTTGTCATGGACAAGGAGAACTGGAAGAAGCACATTATGCTCGATAAGCGGACCGGACTCGACCCTCCCAATATCAAGCTACGCGCCGCGCAGGGATTCGATGCAACCGACTTCTTTATCACGGGATACTGGATCTGGAACAAGATCTTCGAGAATCTTGCTTCCATAGGCTACGACCCGACCAACTCCTTCACCGCTGCCTATGACTGGCGTCTGTCGTATCCCAATCTTGAGGTTCGCGACCAGTACTTCACCCGACTGAAGGGCCAGATCGAAACGGCATATGCTGTTTCGGGGAAGAAGGTCGTCCTGGTGTCACACAGCATGGGTGGCCAGGTTGTTTTCTATTTCTTCCACTGGGTGGCCTCAGACTCCGGCGGGAAAGGTGGCGATAGTTGGGTTGACGATCATGTTGAAGCATGGATCAATGTGAGCGGTTGCATGCTTGGAGCTGCCAAGGATCTCACGGCGGTATTGTCGGGGGAAATGCGCGACACTGCGCAGCTCAACGCTTTCGCCGTATCTGGTCTGGAAAAGTTCTTGAGCAAGGAGGAGAGGGCTGAGCTTTTCCGCGCCATGCCAGGGATCTCCTCGATGCTTCCCCTCGGTGGCGACGCAGTCTGGGGTAACGCGACCTGGGCGCCCGACGACCAGCCAGGTCAGAATGGCACGTTCGGCAACATCATCTCTTTCAAGGAGGGGACAAACTGGACAGTCCCCGACCGAAATCTTACCGTCGATCTGGCCCTTGAATACCTTTTCAACACTACAGACGACTGGTACCAACATCAGGTCAAGGGGAGCTACTCCCATGGCGTCGCCCATTCCGAAGCCGAGGTAGACGCGAATGAACTGGATCCGAGCAAGTGGATCAATCCTCTGGAGACAAGACTCCCCCTCGCGCCGAACCTCAAGATATACTGCTTCTACGGCGTGGGCAAGCCCACCGAGCGAAACTACTTCTATCGTCCCCCCGACACGCCGCTCTCTACCCTTAACATCACCATCGACACAGCTTTGACCGAAGGCGAGGTTGATCATGGTGTGCGTATGGCAGAGGGAGACGGCACTGTCAACCTGCTCAGCACTGGCTACATGTGCAGTCGGGGCTGGCACTTGAAACGGTACAACCCGGCCAAGACACAGATCACAGTCGTTGAGATGCCGCACGAGCCGGACCGCTTCAGTCCGAGGGGCGGGCCGAAGACAGCAGATCATGTCGACATTCTGGGCCGGCAGAACCTCAACGAGCTCATTCTGCGAGTTGCGGCAGGCTGGGGACAGACCATCACCGACTACGTGGTGAGCAACATTGGGGTGTATTCCGAGCGTGTAAAGGTGACCGGGGAATTAAATACCTACTAGTACTAAGTAAACCGTTATAGAATATCTACCTTTTAATAAGTATCTTACCAGGATTTAGAGGACGGTACAAGGAGTAAATATAAGAGCTAGAAGTATATATATAGTATAATTATTAAGAAATATTAATTTAAGTAGGAAATATATTAATTTAATAAAAAAGTTACTCCAATTAGATACTCTATAAAAAATCATTACTCCATAGTAGTAGCTATGTAAAAATATTACATGTATATACTGTACCTCTGCTTACACTAATATATACTCCCTGTCTTACGCGCTACCCTAGTATCCGGGCACCTAGTATGCACTCGTGAACTGTCATCGTTCCAGGTTCACAGGACACCAGCACCCTCGAGGCATTTGGCGATTCAACCTCGTACAGGGCCGCTGGACGAGCCGTCTCGCAAACAACTAGCCAGATGCAGCTGAAAGCGAGAACGACAATATACTCGAGAACACGGAGCAACCCGCAACCCCGCACCGACCTCGAGTATAGATGCGAGACACTATGGCCGATTACGATGTCTACCAGTCCCTCGAAACGCAACAGGAGTTCTACGAAGGTGCGTGTGTGATCCTACATCCTCCCCGAATCGTCAAGACGGGCCGTTGACTGATCTTGTGGCGTATGCAGAGCTTGACGACGTCGTCGCGGCCCAGTTCCAATCCCACGACTTGATCGACCAGACTCTCCGGTCGTGGCTGGATCTCGCTTCAAGGTTCCGTGGAAAGTTTCCGGAATGCGACGATAACGATGTTGCGATTTGCGTGGAGAAGCTTCTCAGAAGCAAGATATTCATCGACAATAAGGACTACGTCCGGACACAGCTCATTTACTGCCTCCTGCAGGAGGAAGAAGCAGAGTCTCTCCACATCGTTTCCTGCTTCCTCTTGCTGGATGGCCACGCAGACGAGTCGACCTTCTCCAAAATGGTGGAAGAGGCTTGTTTTCCACGGCTACTGGAACTCATCAATGGTCGGAAGGACGCCGACCCACGGCTTCACCGGTCGCTACTTGAGTTGATGTACGAAATGTCTCGCGTGGAGCGCCTCCGCCTCGAGGATCTTATGCAGGTTGATGATGGACTCATCCACTATCTCTTCCAAATAATTGAAGAACTCTCCAACGACGCCCATGATCCATATCACTATTCGGTTATTCGGGTTCTTGTATGGCCCCCTTCCCGTCCCCATCCGCATTCGGCATGCCCCCGGCTGGTAATGCTATAGATGCTGACACTGATATAGTTGGTCTTGAACGAACAGTACATGCTGGCGTGCACTGCCGTCACCGATCCGTTGTCACCTACGGCGCCGTTGACGAATAGGGTCATGAAGTGTTTGAGTTTCCATGGAGATTCGTTCCGGACTTTCGGAGAAAACATCATACTTCTGCTCAACCGCGAGACCGAAACATCACTGCAACTTCTTATACTGAAGCTGCTGTACCTCCTCTTCACCTCGAAAACAACCTACGAGTATTTTTACACCAACGACCTGAAAGTTCTCTTGGATGTCATCATCAGAAACCTGATGGACCTGCCCGACGAGAAGAGCTCATTACGTCACACGTATCTTCGCGTCCTTTACCCCCTTCTCGCCCACACACAACTCGCCCAGCCGCCACATTATAAACGGGAGGAAATTCTTCGGGTCTTGCGCATCTTGGGAGGGTTGGGGAACTCCCACTTTGCCCCAGCAGACGAGACCACGCTACGCCTGGTCGACAGAGTCTCCAAGGTCAAATGGCTCGCAGAAAGCGATACATCTGGCGATGCTGAAGTGGCTCGCAAGCTGCTGGGTTTCAGTCTCTCCCGGTCTCATACCGCAAGCAGTGTAAGCGTCGTTGACGTCGCTGCTGTCATGGAGAAGCCTGGCGTGCAGACACCGAGTCGCAAGGCAGATGATACACAGTCACAGCGGCTCGAGGTGGGTAGTGAAGCATCCCGGTCCGCAAAGCCCAGTCCCGAGGTGCCAAGGCATCGGCATGGTCTGCCTTTCTCCCAATCCTGTGTGCCAAACCTGCAGGTCCATGGGAAAAGGACACCACCAAAGGCGCCACCACCAAGGCGTGGTGCCAAGCTGCCACTTTCTTCAATTGAGGTGCCACCGGGACACACTTTACCCAGTACAGACTACTAGTTACTAGTAATACAATTAAGTATAATAATGTATTTGAACGGAGGCGTCTCGACTTTATAAGTAAAGCAGGTAGTATTACTTCTCAAAAAAAACAAATATACTTAGTATAATTCTAATAATCTTTTCAATATACTCCAAAAAGTATATCAAATCTCATTTAATAATATACATCCACAACTCTGATATACTGATATATGCTTATATCGCCTATCTTAGTTAGTGCTGACTTGCGCTTACAACCCCGCTTTGACTGTCACTGGCACCACGAGCTACTGCATTTGTGCCAGGTACCTAGCTACGTAAGTGCCCGGTTGTCTTGGTTCCCTGACTTCTCACCTTGGACCAAGATAGGACCAGCGACCGCATTGGGCGAGCCAGACAGAGCCTTTTGCGCACCACCCCCTCCCGCATCTGGATTAGAGACAGTTCACCAAACATCAGTACCTTGGCAGTACTTTCGACACGTCATCCGGCTCAGCTGTGCAAGCGTACCGTCCTTCTTCCCACGATATCTCGCAGGCCCTGTCTCAGGCTTGGAGCTAGGACAACTCCCGAGACCGGACACAACAGCCTGGAGCGCATATGACCGCATTAGCTCGTCGCTACGATTCGGCTACCAAGTCTTGCTCCTAGCGTCTTGACCGAGGTTCTCTAGGTAACTCTCAAAGCGCTGAAGCCGTGCCGCTGTGGCTCGGCCGGTGTCGTCATTGCGGCCAGTCCGTCGAGTAGGTGGTTCGGTTCCACGGGTCGCAGTCGTTCCCGTTCCCCCTTCTCCCTCAAATACTCTGGGGGATGGCATCCCACCCTGACTTTCAGCGCGGCACTCTGCCGACTGCCAACACTGTCCCTTACTCCCAGCATTCCCAACAACACCACAACCACGAGCCGCGTCACCTACACACGTACGAGAACCACCGCGTCAACACCGCGGCACAATCAAGTGCCAGTCATCCAGAGCAACCTGATACCGAGGACGACAGTGCTAGCCTTGTGGCTCGGCCGCGACTCAACAACGGCAAGTTCACAGAGGAGTGGGACGCAAGCCAGAGAGGCAGCAGTATCATCCACGGCTACTCCTCCAACATGCAGCGATCCAACTCATATAGTTCCAACGCGGGAGACGATCAACTGAATCTCCCATCGCGCGGAAATACCCTCAAGAAGAAAAACTCCCTCCGCCGCAATGGCAGCATGAAGCGCAGCGGCAGTCGTCGCAGCATGCAAGCTGGGAGCGTTAGAAGCCTTGCTTTGCAATCCACCTCGGACCCCGATGAGGCACACAGTGCCTTTCATTGTCCTGTGCCGACCGAGGGCAATCCGACCGAGGTCCTGGCAACTCGGTTTCAGTGTACGTCCTTGGTCCCTTTACCGTGCCATTCTCTGGGCGGCGCATGACTGACAGCATTGTCCAACAGCCTGGCGCAAAATATTGAAAGACCTCATTGCCTATTACCGCGAAATCCAGTCCCACTACGAAACCAAATCCAAGTCTCTCGTGAAGCTTGCCAACGTCGCCAACAACATCTCGAACCCCGCAGGCTTCTTGACTTCGGGCGGCATTGACGACGCAATGGAAATTCTCCGGACTTACCACAAATCTTCGATAATCGAGGCAAACAAGGCCAGAGAGATTGAGGAGGATGTCATTCTGGCCCTGACCGGGCTGAGAAGCGATCTTCATCAAAAGATCAAGGAAATCAAAAGTCTGTCTGGAGACTTCAAGAACTCGGTCCAGAAGGAAATGGACGTGACCCGCAAGCTTGTCAAGTCACTGCAGGACACCATCGGTCAAAGCGACGTCGACCCCGCCTCCACGACCGGCAAGCAAGATCCGTACCTTTTGAGGCTTGCCGTCGACCGCCAGGTGGAACGCCAGATGGACGAGGAAAATTACCTCCATCAGGCATATCTCAACCTGGAGGCATCGGGGCGAGAACTTGAGTCGATTGTCGTTGGCGAGATCCAAAAGGCGTACAACGCCTACGCAGGCATTCTCAAGCGCGAATCAGATGCCGCTTACACGGCCATTGACGAACTCCGCATCGGGCCCATTAGTATGCCAAAGGATCGAGAATGGACCCATTTTGTGCGGAAGGATGACCACTTTGTCGATCCCGACATTGCGGTCCGCTCTGCGGAACAGATACACTACCCCGGGCAAGACCATGTCTCGGCACAAGAGATCAGAGCTGGGCTGCTCGAGCGCAAGAGCAAGTACTTGAAAAGCTACACTGCTGGTTGGTAAGGATCACAAATCTGAGAGCCGCGCCCGGCAAACGCAGACTAACAGACACTGTAGGTACGTACTCTCTTCGACTCACCTCCACGAATTCAAGTCGGCGGATAAAGCCCAGGCGCCGGTCATGTCACTATTCCTTCCAGAACAGAAATTAGGGTCACACTCCAGCGAAGGCGGGTCGTCCAACAAGTTTATTCTCAAGGGCCGCCAAACCGGCAGCATGCACCGTGGCCATACATGGGTCTTCCGCGCTGAGACCCACGACACCATGATGGCTTGGTACGAGGATATCAAAGCTCTCACGGAGAAAACGCCCCAGGAGCGAAGCGAGTTCGTTCGTGGCCATTCGAGGAGTTTGAGCCAATCCTCCCGGAGATCCATCAGCAGCGATGGCATGGTCGATGAAGAGGACGATGAGCCATTCTCAGCGGAGACCATGGTCGACACGGAGACGAAACAAGACATCCGCCGTCCTCAGCCAGGTGGGCGGTTCCCATCAGATATTCAAGTCAATGCTCAGCGAGGCTTACAGGCTCCCCTTTCGCCTTCTAGTATGAGCTCTGGATTCGACAGTCAGGCCCAGGATGCCACCAATACTGGTCCCGGTGTTTCTGCCAGCCATGGCCAGAGTACGAACAGCAGCAACGCTCTTGCCCCTTCGCCGAGTCCTCCGGACAAGGTCGATCGAAATGGCCTCGACGACCTCAACAACTCGGTGTCTCATGCTGCTGTTATTCATTGCCAAGTGGAGCAAGATGGTGTAAATCCATACACCAACCACCCCGTCTCCCAACAGGAGGCCAGACAACAGACTCTTGAGTCGCTGGATGGGCAAACGTCTCGAAACGAACCAGAGTTCCGGAATATCAACAGCCACTCCCAGGGCGACCTACATGGCCCAGGGAATCTCCAGAGCTACAGACCACAGAATTCGCATGGTGCTGAAAGCAATACACTCAATGCATTCCCAGCCGAGCCCGTTACCCCCGACGCCCCGTCGCGTACAGAATCCATGAACGCCGAAACCAAAGGACCCCAGGGCAACTGGGCGGCAGACACTCGGCTGTCGGTCAGGCAAGACCCTCACGTTTCCTATGCCACCGGACATCATCCACCTGCTCACGACATGGATGGAGCTGGACTCGCAGAAATGAGTGGGCAGCCCGAGGTCATTGCGTTCACCCCAGATCATCGAGGAGCCGACGTCTCGGCGCAGTTGCAACCACGTAGTACGCTCGACACAGGGTCTGCTTCGACAGCCCTGCGAAGTGACCCGACCATCTCACACCTGCACATCCCGGGCGAATACCCCAAGGGCACTCCAACTGCAGAATCATTCGAGAATGGCATCTTATAAGCTCACTGCGGACCGCACCTCTCCGTCCTCAGCTGCCCGGGCCCTCGAGTTTGGAAGAACAACTACCTAGGAATTCAACCACTCGCGCTTTCATTCTGGCATTTAGTGTAATGTGCGCTTTGATATTTGTTTTTGGCTTCGGGGCGACTGCACACGGTTGGAAAAGTCGCAGGGCAGAATCGCATCCGTTCGGGTTCGTTAGTATCGCTCGTTTCTCGCGTACTCAAGTCGTTTTTGATTCGGTTTCTCTCGGCGAACACATGTGGACGTTTCGATCAATGGACAGCCTGGAGACAGCACCGATCGATAGCCGTCGTAGTGACGCATAGGAAGTAGTGCTATACAAACCAGCTCTGAGAACCTGACCTGATCTTGGGAGATATCAAGTAAAACGGAAAAGAACCCCGAACGCCAGTCTTCCTGATCCATAACACGTGGTGCGCGCTTGGGACACACCTGCCGCCCCCCTCCATATGGCCTTGCTTTGTTTCAAGGGACTTGTTCACCACCCTCACATCCCAACAACACTGACACATTGTATCTCAAGGGGGCAGCACACATGGCTCTCAGTGTCCCCTGCTGAAGCCGCCACGGCCCCTGCCGCCGCCACCCCTCGGGCCACCGCGACCGCCGCCAAAGCCGCCGCCGCCAAAGCCGCCGCCGCCGAAGCCGCCGCGGCTGCCTCCCCGACCACCGAAGCCGCCCCGTGAAGGGCCGCCGCGACCGCCACGGCCTCCGAAACCACCCCGGCCGCCACCACGGCCTCCAGCACCTCCTCTCGCAGGGCCTCCACGACCGGCACGCTTCGGCTTCTGGCCAGCGGGGGCCTTGGGTTTGGGGAGGAAACGCTCCATGGGAAGCAGCTTCTCTGCGGCAATGTAGAACTTGTCGCCCTCCTTGAAGGATGTGGCCTGGATGCCTTCCGAAGGCTTGATGGTGAAATAAACTTGGTTGATGGGACCGAGAACCTCGTCAATCTTGCCGATCGCGGTCTGTGTAGCAGAGGTAGGGTTAGCGGTAGCTTCAACGGCTTTCGCCCGTACTTGGCCCGCGCAACGCACCTTGTTTTCGAGGAACATTTGGGCATTGAACTGGGGCACCTTGGGGTTGATGCTTTCGCAAACCATCTCGCCCTCACAGGCGTGCATGAACTTGCCCATCTCTACACGCGGGTCGTTAGATGGATGTACAATCAAAACTATGGTGGGCGTGCGGCAATCGTACCGAGGACTTGAGAAGGTGGGCCAAAGTCACGCTGCTGGAAACCACCTCGACCTGCAAGAAGAAAGGTAAGTCAAGGTTCTGTCCAACTGGAAGGGGGAACATCGATTGCCATGTCAAGGCAGAGAGTGCTAGTGGCACTTCTGCNACTTCTGCTTGAATTGACGCGACTCACCTCCGCCGCGACCACCAAAGCCGCCACCGCGACCACGGGGCGCCCCTCGGAATGACATTTTCGGAGCCTGAAGGTATGGAACGGTCCAGAGGTGTGGTTGTTGCGCAAAGCGTTGTGGGATAAACGAGGATTTCGTGAGCCTTGGTTGCCTTCTCAGTGCCGTAGTCCCAATTGAAAAATTTCCCTGGCCAGCGACACCTGGGGTCCGGTTATAGGTGGGCCTGGTCTCAATCCTCAATATCGATAAGATAAGATAACAAGCCACCGGAAAAACGCACGCCGCCATCATGTGCATCATCCCGAACATGAGTACGTGAGTGACGGGACCAGGTGTCTGGCGGGATTTCTAGATGGAATCATGCTTGTCGACGCCGTAGATGATGAACCAGCTTCCAAGGCAAGGTACTTGAAAGATTGTGCAATGATTCTCAGTCTAGACTGGTGTGCACAAAGCCGCATCACTTAGTCCGACATTCTCCTCGGAATGGCACGCTCTTCTCGTGCTCCCCCGGTCATCTTCCGCGGGGTCCTACCCGTTCTACAATTATGGCCTGTCATTTACAGGGACCGAATACCACAAGTGAATATTTTTCCGATAGATGTATGGCGCGAGCGCGGAGCAACTTAATACGGAAGATTACTGCCAGTGTGCGTGTGTTCTGGTGCGTAGGGCACTTTTGCCATGAGCGAACCCTTTCCTCTCCCTCCAGTTTCTGCATCTTCTACAACACCCTGGTTATACGGTACCGACAAACTGTGCTCGGCACCAGTGCCACTCCCGGTACTGATTGTGGCCTGGGACATGAATGCTCAAGGCTTCGGGATCCGGATACTCCTGCTGGTCATAAGGCAGCCATGAAGAACGAACAAGAGTACGACGGGGTGGAACTCGAGGGCACTGCCCTTGAGGCATACACCGAAGGGAAGGTTCTCCAGGACGCTGCCGTTGTGAATCCAGTAGGCCATGAGACCGTCGATAGCCAGTGTAGTGGGTATCGGCGTACCCTCGAAGTATTTGCTCTTGCCAGTCGCGTCCTTGGGCAGAACGGACACTGTGACATTGAACCTTGCCAGCCTCGTCAGTCCGCAGAGGACAAAGCCAGTGAGGAAAACCCGGTCCAGTGGGGTTCGCACGCCCAAGGCGAAGGCAGCAGACGCTGGCGCGACACCGAAGGACACCAGATCGGCGAGGGAGTCGAGCTCCTGCCCCATCAAAGACGACTTCTTCCGCCACCGGGCAACGGTGCCATCGAGAAAGTCGAAGAAGAATCCAAAGGGGAGGAACAGCAAGGCCCAGTACATTGTGTCGAGATCAGAGGGGTCCCCGAGGCAGTAGGACAGGGAAGTGAACAGAGACAGAACGCCGCATGCTCCTATAAGTGCACCAACTGTCAGTTATGCCGCACGCCGGTATACATGTATCTGGACAGTCCACGTACCATTGCAGAGGGTGATGAAATCGGCGAGATGAAGCGCCCGCACCAGGGAGAAGTGCCCAGTGTCGGTCGAGAGAAGTAGCTTCTGTTTATCTTGTGCTGCAAGGTGAGCATCAGAGTCAGCTGGGGACTCTTGCTTGTTTGATGGAGGGTGGGTGTGTATACTTGGGAGTACGGAGCTGCTGTCGTCCTTGCTGGCGCCGCCGTTGGACACGGCGCTGCTGGTTCGCTTTGACATGATGGATGTGGATGCCTGGAAGGGAAGATGGGCGATAATTGAGCGCGCTTGTAAGATGAAGATGTGTTATTCCTGGTGATGGACGAGGAGAGTGTTGTCTTTCGGCATGGGTGGGATATTAAAGTGTTCTCTCGTAGTCGCGCTGATTGACGTAGGTAGAGAAGGCAGGTTTCGAGGTGCGCACCGAAATGTTCGATAGTTGGCTAGGCATGTGCGTAGAGAGGCACAGGAGGTACCTAGGTATGCCGTCATCGATGCACTAGGTAAGCTTGAATGGGTAAATGAATATTAGGCTAAGATAAATATTATAAAACTATATATAAGAATAAGCTAGACCTCTACTATTACTCATATAACTATACTTATCTTAGAAGAGTATACTTCTTTCTTTAAATATATTATATCTTTATTTCAAATAAATAAAATAATATTCTAATATATTATATAGCTTTGTAAGAAAAACATTATAAAAGGAAATCAAGACGTATATATTAACTATTATTTCTAAACTCTATTTTGTAATGATAATGCCGAAACTCTGTAAATAAGAGTTTCCCGAAGTCGTGGCACCGCAGAGGGTGAAGCCCTGAGGAGGCACGATGTTGTTTCTCGAATAAAGTCAGCCATGGGTCTGGTCGCGCGGGTGGACAGCTTGCTCACATTGTGCCTCCGAATGGGTTTCCATAAACGGGAGAGCATTTGCCGAGGCTGGTCATGAACCCAATGCCGTTGATTATCGTGGACGCCCTCACGTAAAAGCCCGTCAAATATTCACCCCTTCGTACATCTGTGACTGGTTAGTCGAGAGGTGGAAATGCATTTCGCATCGACTTACCGAGATCAAACGTCTCCTCTGCAACTCCCGAGCCTCCCGAGCCAATGGTTTGTGTCGAGCCGTCGTCGTAGGCAAAGTCAATCCCATATACCCCGACAGGGTCGAAGTGCGCAGTAATGCGAAGCAAAACCCGGGGAGGCGTGGCACTGCTCAAAAACACGACTTCGGCAGCAGGTGCCAGGCTCGGGTCAAGAAGGCCCACTGGCTTGCCCCTATATGCCACTTGTGCAAGGGGTCCAGATGTTAGCTTCAGGGAGGATGCCTTGGNAGAAGACGGAGATCGTCAATCTCAAGGCAGCCGCCTCCGCCTGAGAAGACCCTAAGGCGTACCCGGCCCTTCCGCTTGTGCTCTGGCAGACGTTCTCGTGCGTCCTGTTCGGTCAAGGCGTAGTGATTCCGCAACCCGCGTTCTGTGCCGGTGCCAATCCATGCATTGCAGTATGTATCGTCCTCGGCCCATATCTCAATGTGGGTCACCCCAGACCGTGCCTGGAGAGCGAGTTTGCCGAGGTCGACGGGATACGCTTGAATGCTGTCGTCAAACTTGAACAGCCCGTTGGTGGGTATACGGAAGCAGGGGTGGAAACGAAGACGGAGAGCGTCTAGCCGATGGAGGGTGCATTCGTCCTTCTCTGCGACGAAGCCTGCCCTCGACTTTGTCCTTGTCGAGAAGGGCTCGAGTGTTGTGAAGCTTCTGTTGAAGCTGAGCGACTCTTCCGACATGATTCCGGATATTTGGTCGGAGCATCCGAATATACGCAGAACTTCGCGTAGGTGACTGGCCATGCCAAAGGTCGCAGCTTCCCAGGAACTCCCTGCGAGCCCGGAATCATTGGCCACGTAGTTGATGTCTGTCTGTGTGCAGTCCTCCAAGCTCGGCCACACCTCATCAAGGCCACTGGGATAGCTCTGCAGACAGTGCGAGCCAAAAACAGCGAGGTTCAGGTCACCGAAAGCACCCCCGTGAGCCACATGCCCTGAGACGGTGGTCGTCGTCGTCTCCCACCGGGAGTCGAGGAGCAGAGCCGATACATGACGCTTCTCTCCTGGCATTGGTTTGAAGTAGTCTAGAACCGACTGGACGACCTCGTCGAGCAAGGCCGTCTGCCCGAGTTCAAGGAGCTCGGCGGTCGACTTAGAGCTGCGGATGATGTGGATCCTTGCTTCAGAACGCATGGTGCCATTTTCCCGGTCCTGGATGTGCGATGTGCTGCGGACCCATTCCTCTTCAAAAGTGAAGGACCTGGGCCCCATTCCGTGTCGGCGCATCTGTTCGGCCACGAAGGCCTGCCACAAGTAGGCTGCCGCGCGGTACTTCCGAGTTGCGGTGCAAAGATCGTTTCCATCCTTCTGGACGCGGGCGGGAACCGAATCGAACCTCTCCGGCGAGTCGGCTGCCAGGACAATCGCCAGTTGAAGTGGTGGTGCGCAGTGAGGGGGGATCATGTTGATGTTCAGATACGCTGCATGTATCGGGTTGCTGGAGCTGCTGTTTACTAGCTTGGGTGCCCATGTCGTGAACTTGAGTTCGTTCACTCCTGGTTCAAGGTAGACTACGGCCTTCCAGTAAGACCCGTGGACTGGCCATGAGACTGGCGGAAAGTGATTAGTGTTTGAAGAGACAGTAATGAAGCCATCGTCGACCGTATGTCGCGAGGGATCACCGACTGTTCCAAACAGGATGAAGGCCTTTTGGTATACCTGGTAACGTCAGCATTCGCTCGACAGCGCACTCTTCAACGGCTGTTCAAGTTGTTTGTGCGGCGACATACTGGTCTGGCGCCTGGAGCATTGAGAAACCGAGGCTCATATTCGGACCTAGGGGGGTTCGAATAGCCTTGTGTAGCAGGGGCTCCGAGGCCACTCATTCCAGACACACTGTTGCGGCTCGAAGTCACCAGCGGCCGGGGAGACGGCACGGGTTCCGAGATGCCTGGTTTTTGCACCGGTATTGTCTCCAGTGGTGGTTCGGAGTCGTGGTTGGAAGGCGGCGTGACTGAGCCGGCGGTCACAGCGGTAGCCCGGCTAGCATCGCTGGAGCTGTCAGTGTTGTACAAGTCCGGAGGCCGAAGCTTTTCAGAGGTGTGATTAGAGGCCGGAGACCATTGTTGCGTCTCTGCATGGTCTGGAGACCGCTCTGATCGGAAGCTCGCTCGGGAGCGCCGGCGAAGATCGCGAAGAAATGACGAAGCCATAACAGGCGAGCCGGTCCGGGGGCAGCCCCAAGGTGTACCGGCTAGATAGAGTGTGAGAGGGAGATGGGCTCCGGTGATGGTACTGTAAGCTCCAATAAGACTGAAGTTGTGCGGTCCCAATGGCTTGATGGGCGAGACGTGAGGCGGGTTCCCGGCTGCACCAGGTCCGTCAGCGAGGTTCAGTTAGTGCTAGGTGATTTGCTCTTACACCTTCACATGCAGGAAGCCGCAGTGGTCGGTAGACGAGCAGCAGAATCTACTTCGAGTCGTTATCGAATGAGCAGCCAGCTCATGGGTATGGGCGTGAGAGGTATTTGTCGAGTTGCGCCACCACTGCTATGCCGATCCCGAGCTTGAGCGGATGGGCGCCGCCGGAAGAGACAGACAGACGAAAGGGGAAGGGGGGTGAGTCGCCGGAAGGGGAGGCGCGAGACACGCGAGAGAAAGCAAAGGATACTTCGGCAGGTCGCAGTTCCTGATCTCACAGAAATGGGGAATTGCGTTGCTTGGTGCCCATCGGCTTCCAGCCCCCTGTGTGCAGGGGGTGCTCTCCCGATGACGTCGATCCAGCTCCGGCAGCTCCCAAAGGACCCAATTGTGCTAAAATTACGACCATGGCGAACCTGGAAGACCGCCAAAGACCGAGTGGACGAGGTTCGATACACAATCGGACCACTCCAACAGGGGAGAGACCCAATTAAACCGGTGTTACAGTATATCTAGCAGACATCATAAGTATAATACTAAGACAGAGTCCAGGGCTTAGTATACTATATCGGCCTTGTATATATCTAGTATACCAGCTAGGAGTTTATATATTTTAACTTCGAAAGCTAAAATTAAACTAAATTATATAATATTCTATTTTTTAATAATAATATAATAATAATATATATAGTTAAGTAATCTAGTATACTATGCTAAGACTACTATAGCTAGTTTGAGTTATATATATATAATATACCTTAAGGTATATATAGTATACATGTTATAGGCTGTACCTTAGTGGAGGCAGTCCTAGTACCGGGGCTTGTGCTTGGTGTGGTACCCCAGCCAACGAGAATGCATAGCGTGATGACCTTGCGCTTAGTGGAGACACCGATAGCGACCAGTGCACTGCAGCGCGGCAACGAACCAAGCAAACCTCTACACTACAGCCCGCACAAGGGATTCACGCCATCTACACTCACAACCTACCTACTATACCCTAATCATCAACTCGACAGTCTCCGCTTCAGCGAAACTTGGCCAAATAGAGTCTGTCTCCGAAGCCTCCCACCGCTTGTGTGTGCGAACATCTCTCTCGGAACCATCTCACACACTGTCAGCCGCGCAATTCGGCAGGCGTCGCATCTCGCAACGGTTCGCAACACTGTCGGCTTTCCACGAGCGAACGATGGCTACAATACAGAACCAGCAGCCTGAAGTGGTTGTGGACAAGGTCTTGCGCAGAGCGGAAGTCAGCAAGGTCTGTCAAGGGAGAGGAGCGCTCGGCGTATACCCAATTGCCCCATGCTGATAGGAAGCTTTGAGCAGATTGCACGCAAGTTGCAGAATCGCCTTGCCCTCGCCCAATTCAAGACGAAGCACGGCTGGGAGGATCTGACCTTGGATATCATAGAGCCGAAGTTCGAAGAGGAATTGCGACGGAAGCGGGTCGGTGATGGTGAAGTCCTGTCGGACTCGAGCTCCAGCACATCCGACCTGCCGTACCCCGCCAGGGGCCTACGAAGCTCTCCTCTGAAGGCCCCCTTCTTCTCAGACGCCATCGGTTCCAGCAATGGAAGTACCGGCCACCGCAAGCGAACGTTCACAAACGGTTTGGACGACATTGCGTCCAGCCCCAGCAAACGACTTCGCTCGTCGCCAACTGCACACAAGTCCTTCCAGGGTCACTCGTGGAAAGGCGCCCACCACCTGGCGCATTCATCACCCATCAAGCCCAGACGTCAGCAGCACTTTACTACATCCACTGGCCCTGACGTATCTTTGTACCAGAGCTCCCGCAATGCGATTTCAGATCTCAACACCCCGAACCTCGGCGTCATCTCGGATGACGACGATGATCTCCTGCCCACACACTCATTTCCGGCCAGTCACATACGCTCTTCACCGCCAACGACACCACCCATGCGCAGTAGAGCCCTGTCGGGACGCCAGATCAAAACGGAGAAGTCACTGCAAGGCGGAAAGAGTGGTGAAGAGGGCGCCGACCTCTTGCTGTACCTGGCAGCGTCGCCTTCGCCGGCCGTTCCCTCAACGCGAACGCGGATGGAGCCGCCATCCACCCCGCCACCCAAGAACAGTCGCGATTTCGGTCTGCCTTCTTCACACATGACGACACCCGGCGGGGGCAATTTGTTCCCACATACGCCGGGCCAGGGTTTCGACTTTTCCGACTTTGTGAACATCACGCCAAGCCCTGCGCAAAAAGCTTGGAAAACTCCAGGCTCGCTCTCTGTCGTCAAAACCCCTCTCAGCGTCACAAGGAGGCGCCTAACGTTTGACGACCCTGCACTCTAGTCGGACGACGATTTCCACCCATACCATGACGGACGCGACACAATCTTGTCACTTGTCGGTCGGTACTGTCTAGCTAGCCTTGTCTCCTGTGTTTGAGCGACCATTACGATTTTTATTTCCTATTATTCCTACTGTTCGAGACGCTGGGTATTTTCAATGTCAGGATACGAGCCGGAATGCAGGGCAAAAATGCAACTGCAATAACGGGCACACTGTTTTGCGCGAGCCGCCCCCTGGGCCAGGGAGGGGTTGGATGGACGGGGTGCGGGCACCGCGACTTTTCGCGTCAGCTTAATGGACTTATCAGCCAATCAGACGAGACATTGAATGGTGTCGCGTGGTTTTCGCGTAAAGTGCCTGTGCGCGTCACATGATACCGGGCTGTCGTCACAGACATCAGCGCAACTGTTCAATTCAGCGTGGGTTTGTTCATCGCGAGGTTGTCAGCTGTCCCTGCCTGTCCTGTGGTTGTAACAGACCGGCGGGAGCACGGCTTTCATTCATGAGATTCCCAGCCAACAGCAGCATCTTGGAAATACAAGTCTTATTATTTGAGGGCGTTCATAAAGTTGACAATGCCCTGGAATATACCTTGGGGACTAGGCGTGTCTGCGCAAACATCTGGATCGAACCCAAAGTTCGAACGGAGATGATCTCTCGTGGTGGGCCCTATGGTCGCTATGAATGTCGATCTTGTCTTCGCTCGGCCAGTGGGCGATTTTGCCTGATTGGTGACCTCGTCCAACAAGTCAAGCCGCTTGAGGACGGCGTCACACCCTGTTGGTGAGAAGATGACGACCCACCGCGCCTGATGAGATGCCGTAGCATCCAGCATAGCCTGGAAGTCGGCAGGGAACGACTCCATCACCCCTGTGCCGTAAACGGGTACCTCCTCTACCTGGATAAGTTGGTCTGCGGGTAGAGCAGTGTTCATAAGGGTTTTGGGGATGATGTCGCGCCGCTGCTCGCCGACCAGAAACAACAGGGCAGGTTTGGAAGCATGGTCCGAGTAGCGAGGGTTGTAGTGGGAGAGTATGAATGCGGCCAGGGCATCGCCGTTGCCAGTATGTGAGCCGGCAACCGCGAGGGAGGGCGTCAACTTGACTGCAGCGAGCGCACGAGTGGTAGCGGGGCCAACGCTGTATATAGGAACGGAACCGAGGTTCGCCCAGGTCTCGCCATTCTCTGGGTCCATGTGTTCAGTATGCGCAACAATGGCAGCCGCTCGCGGGGGGCCGTGCGTGCGGGAAAAGATGAGTTAGGACTCGCTTACCACGGAGGCCATCTTCAATGACTTTTGCGAACGCTTCTACCGCCCGCTGTGATGTAAATATGATGCCTCCGTACCTGGCGCCAGGCGCAGAGCCAATGTCCTTGCGCTGCAACGCTGTACGGACTAATGCCAGTCCTTCCTCGTCAAAGTGATGTTGCAATACCGGTATGAATGTGGGCTCAAAAGAGAAATCGTGACTGGCTTGGCTGAAAAGGTCTTCGTACGAGTCGCCTGGGCTGGATCTGGTCTTGAGAAGAAACACTGGTACGCCTGGCGACGGCGTGATGGGAGCGGCCATTGTGTTCATGCTGATGGGAATCCGATGATGCCTGGCAGTGAGCGAACTGGGGCTAGAGGATGAGGGCGAGTTTGATCCCACAGGTACAGTACCATTCTTGTTGCGGGTACCTGGAACAACTTGCGACCAGGGCCAATGGGCTGCACATCTGTTAGTGCCGCTAGCATCCGCGACAACACGTGGTACCTGGGTACCGAGTATCGAAACACTCAAGTAAGCAATTTGGCGGCTCCCCGCCAAAACCACTGGCAGAAGCGCTCGACTCGTAGGGACAGAAGTGGGTGTAGTATCTTCGTCAAACGGTTCGAAGGAGCATGGAGGGAACAAGATGATGCACGTTTCTCACTTTACGTCAGAGAATGATGAAAATAAACATACTATTTGGAGACCAGACCTCCCGCCTTATCCCCTCGTTGTCCGCCTCACAGTTTGGCCTTGGATTCCGCCTGCCTCGCTTCTCTCGATGCTTGAGCACTCTTCAGCAGGGCGTACATGCTCTGGAGCCGGGGCATTTCTACGCCTTTGGCCCTCGCGAGCCTCACCGGATTCCCCAGAATGACCTCGAGTTCAAGTGGCCGGCCGGCTTCCCAGTCAAGGAGCATACTCGGCCTTGCGCCGGTGTTGCGTTCCGTGCTCTTGATAATTTTCTCAGGGGTTGCCATCCCTTCTGGGAAGGGTCTGCCAAGGATGCGAGGCACTGCATGCCGGATTTCCTGCATCACGCCCCTGACGTGCTCGCGGAGCTCCGGGTCAGTGACCATGTCTGCATTTCCCCTTCCGCCACTGAGCACGGCGCTTGGGTTGAATGCCGAGTTGATACACAATTTGTGCCATCGGACTGTCTGCAGGCCAACCTCGTCGTGGGCGTCAATATCGCGAATTGCGCCCCAGCCAGGACCCCACCAAAGGGCCAGCTGCTCGACAGCCTGGCTGCCTCGCTTTAGGACTTGGGGATCTCCCGTTCCAAGTCCATCCGTGTAGGGACCAATACTGACTCTTGTCCATCGATTCTGGCGCACGACCCCAGGGGTTATCTGCTCTGCGCTGATGACAGTGACCGCGCTGACGATGGGATTGAGGGGGAATCTTTTGCGAAAAGGGGCCTCGACGCCAACACCGTTCTGGATCAAGACTATGCAGGTCGTGGGTCCCACCAAGGGCGAGATGACGGCAGAGTCGTCAGATCGGTCAGGCAGAGCCTTTGTGGTGACAAAAACGTAGTCCCAGGTGATGCCGTGGGTCCCAGCCTCACCCGCGGCAGCAGACGCAGCGGCCTGCACCGAGGGGAACGCGGCTTTGGGTTTAAAGGTGTAGTTTCCAAAAGTATGGGTTTCAAGCTGCACACCTGTCTCCGCGATGGCTGTGTAGTTCGACCGAGCGACGAGGGAGACTAGCACATTACGCTCAGGCTAGGTGGCAGGCAGGGTCAGCAATGGTAGGTCGAGCACATCTGCGTCCAGGAGTTTGACAAACATGATGCAGTCGTGAGGCATAGAAGCATCCCACGGCGCCGGCGCCGATAAAGAGAATGTTTACAGGCCTTTCCGGCAAACCTCATTAGCTGTTCCATACCTGCGCAGCGGCGTATGGCACAACGGCCTACGGGGAACGAACCTGTGTTCGTCGGCCATCCTCGAGGTTGTGGCAACTGTGCAACTCGGAAGCCGTATCGAATGTGTGGCGATGGGGAAGAGAAATATTGGACGAGAATCAGGTGAGCGGTGTATCGACTTTCATAATGTCATGAGGTTGATTGAGCTCCGGTGCCGAGGCTGGCGGTCAGGCTGTACCCAGGCATTTGAAGACCCCGAGGGTCGGCTCAGCTCCACCACTGACAGGCCGATCGGCTGACGCAATGGCCCCTGGCGCACCGCACTGACGGGAGAATGGACTAGTTGAGGCACGGTACTAGTACTAGAGACGGAGTGCAGCTTTAAGCTTGGCCACGTTTTACGGAAAGCATGCCATCATGATTCACTGGGTGTAACCTCAGCTGATTCCCAGCCTGTCTTCAAGACCAAGACGGTCTCTCCGAGCTAGGTGCCCAGCAACGGGTTTGATTGATCTGTGCCAGACATTCATGCGACCGACGTCCATTGAAGAGGCTGCGGTCGCTTTTGCCACGCAAAACGTGGCACTGCTGGCAAGGTGCGCTACGAAGACCGATTCACCACTTGCCCGCGGGTGGGAAATATAAGCATGTATGCAATCGCACGCTTCTCGGGGCAAGTGGATGAATGAGCAAGCCATCGAGGGAGGGCTTCCCGATGGAGGGTAGGAGGTGCTGATCCCTTCAACCAGAGAGCAGCACTACCGGGCGTCACACACCCGAGTCCGCTGACGTGTAGGGACGTTGGAGGCACGGGATGGTCGCGACGAGTCGCTTGACGAAGTGTGTGTAGAAGTGAAAGAGAGATGGGTGTGTGGTCCTGGTTTTGAGGAGAAGAATTTTCCCAGGCGTCTGCACGTACCCTTACCTACCTATAAACTGGGGCGTACCTAGTGCCAGAGTGGAAATCGAAAGCCGCGACATCGAGGTCCCTCGTACCTACCTATTTACGCACTGTGCACAGAGTGGGCGCGGCTCAAAGCCAGCCACAGGCGGGCATTTCACTCTTTCCGACCAGCCAGCACTGTATTGCAAGTCCAACAATTCCTCCACCCCCTTAGCCATTGAGCTGTCGTAAATCCAACAGGCGATACTCAGTCATTCTGTCCTAGAGGCTGTTTGACTCCGCACCGCGGTTGAGGGGCCCGACCGGCCGGCCGACCGACGACTCTGGCCCAAAGACAAGGGCGAGTGAGGGTGAGAGCAGGACGTCGGCCAACGGAAGAGCAGGTCGTGGCACTTTCCTATTCCGCTCAGGCGCCGTGTTCAATGAGGCTGTGGGGACCGCAGTATCCGACATTGCACCCACCGCCAGGCGGCAAGCAAGGCCATTTCTCGTACCTAACTGGAAAGTTGGACGGGCCTGGCGCTTGCTTGGCAGACTCGAGAAGGCGGGCATTGAGTAATAACACCGCCGTATCCCGCGTGATCCTGTCCTGTCCTGTCCGGTCCTGTAAGCTGTCCCTTTCGCGTCCCGGGGGAGGACGAGACGATGCCACCATCGAGGGGCTCATTCGCTCCGCGTCCCCGTCCCTCCAGGTCTTGGGGGCTCCATCGGACTGTCGTCAGTAGGTAAGTAATGACATCGGGGTCTTCCCCCGCAAACGTGCCCCTCCTGGTCATCCAAGTGGTACAGACTTGGGATATTTATTCCAAGCCCCGATTCGTTTTGCTACTACAAGTACTGTACTTTGCTCTGAAGCCGGAGGCTGCGGCCAATTCTGTCACCGGTTCACAATGAACCCTCGCGGGTGGCCGTCCTCGCGGAAATGCGGCAAGACTCATGACGGGTGCTAAATTTGGGCGAGCTTGCCGACCATCGCATCGCGTACCTGAGCAAGGGGGCGAGAGGTGTCCGACGCGGTGATGGCCACCAGGCCCCCCACAGTCGGGAAATGGTGCGTGATCTGTACTGGGGATGTAGGTAATAGGCCGGTGTGACTGTCTCCTTACGTGTCCAAGTACTGGATATAGGAGGTAGTCGTGGGACTGATGTGAACCGCGGTATGATGGCACTCATCATCACGCCGACACGGCTTCAAGTCAATGCCCAAATGATTGAAGCTGCTTTTGGGTACTACCTCGTACACAATGTGCACAACTGCTCCATTATTACCTGCAGTCGAGTTGTGCAAGGTGCTCGCTCGTCCAGCGCGAGTATGAGGATACCTGCTTTTACAGGCCTTATTACATCGCGGATCGATCGCTGATAACCCCCACCTTCTCTTTTTTGGTCGAGGAGCCTGGAGGTGTGCTCGATGCAGTTTTACTCGCATTCCCGGCCGAGTCTGCCCGTGTGTAGTGTGGCATGGCGCGCAAGCCATCTTTGCCATCTTCCTACTTTTCCCGTTCTGACCCGGTGGTCGTGCCTATTCGAAGTAAGCTCGCTGTTTTACGTGTTGTACCTCCCCAGCTCTCAAGTCAGTGCCATCAAATGGTCCCCCATCCTACCTGAGCACAGATCGGTTCGCTGTGTCGGACCGGACCTCAGGCATGACAGCCGCCATTAGTCAAAGGCCGAAGACAAAATGAGATGGGCTAAATCCAGTTGAAGAAGCAGGGCCCGCCCGCCCGCTCGTCCGCCCACGGGCAGGGACCACCATCAGTGGAGTGGTACAGATGGCCCCCGATGCACCGAGCCCTCTCCCCCACCCCAAAGTGAAGCGCCCCCCAAAAATCCAAGCCCCAGGAGACGCTAGCCAGGTCGAGCCGAGTCAGAGGACCGTCTCGGCGTCTCCCAACATCCTTGCTCTCACCTCACTCACACTCACACTCTCAGAGAGGTGGTCTTCGTCGGCTCCTGCTGTCGTTCCCGCCCGACATTTGCCCGGGCCCCTCCTATTGGCGAGCACGGCGGTGCCTACCTAGAAAGGCCGGAGAAAGGCGAAGCGCGGGACCCATTCTCTTTTTCCACTGCACCGTCGGGGCGCCGGCCCCATGTCCAAACCTCCTTCGCCTGTCGTTCTCTCCCAACTTTGCCTGGTGGTCCAGCAGGAGAAGAAGGGGGGGGAGGGGACCTCAACTTTTTCTTCGGGGAGTTTCCCGACTCCTAGTGCTGTGGTTTACATTTTCAATCCATTTTCAGGGTCAGGATGGATGGATGGATGGAGCTGCTCGTTATGCCACCCCCAGTCATAGTCACAAATGTTCCCCCCCCTCGTCGCTTTGAAACTACCTAGTAGAAGCACTTGGCTCGGCCCCTCCAGAGTCCGCTTCTCCTCGTGCCGACAACGACCAACTCGGTGCTTGGGACCTGCCATTCTCCCCACCAAACCAGCCCCCCCCCCCCTTCTTGTTCACTGCGGCGTGGGCATCCCGCTCTCAGCTTCCTCCATCTTGGTCACTCCGATGCCGCGCCCAGTCCTGGGATTCCGGCCTCGCCTCGCCCCGCCCCTCTCTCTCACTTTGCTCTTCTTCTCTCGCTCTTTTGCGCAAAGTGGCCATAGAACCCCAGGGCTCGTTTTTAGTCCGAATTCAGCATTGGAAACGAGGCGTCAAAACTGAAGTAACCCGTCTCTCGCCGCCCCACGTGCAGGTCTTGGGACCTCTCGGTGCCTACCTTACCAACAGTACAGTACCTACCAACTCGAAGTGTGCCTCCTCTCACTTGGGGCGCCTTCAAGTTGTGCCGACCGACACGACACACAGCCAGCGGCAGCGCCTTTTGTCGCCGACCTACCTTCTACATACCTAGGTCCTGCGATTTTATCCCACCTGTCGCCTGTCGCCTGTCAGTCGACCTCAACTTGCCTACCTACATACCGACCTACACCTACCAACATCCTATACAACCTTCCCTTTCCTCCCTACCCACTTCTCCGAGGCTAAGGTCCCGCCCCCCCTCCAAGCGCACACGCCGACGGACAAAGCCAATTTCCAGCGCCTGGCGCACTCGTCACACCCAGCAAATCGACTTTTGACATCGACTCCGCCGCGCCCTGCCTCCTCATCTCCTCGCCGAACAAGACTGCCCGTGTCTTGTCGTGTTGTTGCCGCTTCCTCTGCGGCAACTCGCCCCCATTCGCCCCCAATCCGCCTCGCCATACTACAGTACCTGCTGCCGCCGCCGCCATGCTGATCGACGGGGAGAAGTGGGCTTGCGAGGCCTGCGTTCGGGGCCATCGTGTGAGCAACTGCCAGCACGCCGGTAAGCGCTTGATCTCCGTCCCGTCCCGTCCCAGGAGCACGGCGCTCTTTGGAGGTCTGCAGTCGGCTGACTTGTGTCGTTCGTTTCTCCTTTCTGGTAGACCGTCCCTTGCAGCACATCAACAAGAAGGGTCGTCCTGTCTCCCAGTGTCAGCATTGCCGCTCTATGCGCAAGTCTCGCGCCGCCCACGTCAAGTGTGACTGCGGCGAGAAGACAAGCAAATGCGCCCACTTGCAGCCTGCTCTAGAGGGCCATCGAGGTTCGCCGCGCCCTCATCCTCCCCGTCGCACGGCGGCCCTGTTGCCCCAGTAGCGCATGAACTGACTGCCACCTGCTCCCACAGAAACGTGCTGCTGCAACCACGGCGGTCGATGCACCTGCAGTCACAAGAAGGAGTCTGGGCTCGACACCGTGCCCGAGGTCACGGCCGACAAAGATGACGAAGAAAAGGATGCGCTACCCCCAAGACCGAGGCCGCCAGTCAGACGGCGCCGGGCCAACACTGTCCATTCCGACGGACCCTTGACCTTTGACAAGCACGGCAACTACAAGCCCATTCATAAACACAACAAGCTCGGTCCGAAGCCTGGACTGTACCAGCTGGGCCGTGTCAACTCGATGCACAGCACCAGTAGTCTGGACAACAGATCTCCTGACCGGCTCATCGACCAGGCTCATTGTGATGCGCTGAGCAACACCCGGGTCATGGGTATTGCCGAACAGCGCCGCGTCAAATCCGAGGCTGCCTCGCCGCTTCTCAGTGGGACTTCGGGTCTTCACCATCTTCACGGTCACCTTACCCCGTTGGACCTTTCGGGCATCGAGTATCCCGCCTACATGCCCAATAGCTCATTCGACCTGTTCAGCGGCTCTGCCTATCCCGAGCAGGACGGGCCCATCTTCAGCGCCGGCCTCAGCAGCGCCTCTGTCGACTGGAGTCACATTGAATTGGCTGACAAGAACGACAATTTTGCCCCGTCAAGCTACGGCCACACATGTAGCCAGAGCTTCAATGGCCTGTTCGACTACGGCAACGGCTCGGAGCAAGCCCCCACCCTGGCAGCCACCACGTCAACATCGGGTGAGGTGTCCGAAGTTGAGGACAGCTTCATTCCTGGGGACGTGGATTACGACGGATTCAGCGCCGCCGACACTACTGGCTTCATCCGGCCCGGTCACTTGTTTCCCGGTGCAGCCGACCTGACAAGCATCGACTACGACAGTTTCGTCAAGAACTCGACTGGTCCTAAATTCGGGGTCTCTGCCACCTTCGACGATGCCGGCCCAGCCTCACACGGCTCTCTCAACTTCGACAACGATCCATTGTTCTGGGGCCAGCAGTTCAATGACGGCATCAATGCCTACAGTGAATCGGCAGATGGCGCTGCCATGGGAAGCGAACCATGGGGCGTTTCATAAACTGTCTCTCCTCACCATGACATACCGATGGACATGAACGACATATTGCTTTTTTCACGAGGATGGCGCAACACGGCGCACCTAAACGGCTTGGCAAAGGCGGCGGCTTTCGATATTTTCACCGGGCGGAGGTCGGGGGGCTCAGTACAGCATTGTTTCACGCATGGCGGGATTCTTGGATATATTTGCACATTGTTTACTGCCATATGTTTTTGTCTTTTTGTTTCAATCTCCCACCTATTTGCACTTTCAAAACAAATCGGGGGTTATCTTTTGTCTGTTCTGCCACAGCATACACGGAGAGACCGGGGACGGGCTAGTACTTGCGCCATGGAGCTTGTGGTGCTCTTGGAATTCCTTGTTCAAGGAGGCGCGGCTTCTTGTCACACGGCGCAAATCTTGCGCCTGGCTTCCACGATCAGAGCCGGGCCGCACATTTTCTATTCTTCCGCGTTTTCATATAGACTTCGACGGCGCGGCAACAATCATGGTCTCGTTCCGTGTCGGAGACGAGCGCGGGATCTGGTGGCTCATAGATCTGGTTTGAGAATAGAAGACATCGCATGGTCAAATAAGTGGCATAGTGGGCCGAGAATAGAATCATGTTGGTTTTCAAAGTTGAAGATATCTTCGCGCCCGGCCGTCATCCCTGCGAGTGTAGTAGTCCGGGAGGCAGCCTCCATCGATCGCGACGCCGCTCTTAATATAAAGGATAAGCTCGGCCATCGCTGCTGGTATTCAGACATGGCTTCCAATTGGACAGAAAGGGGTTCTATCGCTGCGAATTGGTCGCCCGTATGAACTTGAAGTAGCCCGAGGCAAGAATCTGCCGCTGGCTAAAGGCCACGTTCTCGTCGTCCGACTGGGGGTGACTTGGCATAGCGTCGTTGTGCTTGTCAGGGGCAGGCTCAACAGCCTCCGATGACAATGTAGCAACCTCTGCCAGGCGCTCAAGCAGGACCTGGCCATTCCCAGCCTGACCCAGAACGTCCAAGATGCGATCCCCTACCATGTCGTCCCAAGAGGCAGTAGGCATTGGTAGATCACGTAAAGCCGCCATGAGCTTGCCAGCTTCCTCCTTTGTCTTGTCGACTTGGCTCAATTCAGCCAATGCGAGTATGGCGAGGGCCCGGAAGTGATGCTGAAAAGGGCTGGAGAGCTGTGGAACGGCCGCAAGGAGAGCCACCATCTCGCGACATGGCCATATAACGTCCAAGGCCCCGACCGAGGCGTCGAGAAGATATGCAACAAGCCGGCAGTGCCAGTATGTCAGATGGACGACGGGGTACGTTAGTGGGTCGACGTGATCAGGTAGATCTTCACGGAAGTTTTCCACGTAGTCATCCAGGAATGTTGCAAGAACCTTCCCAGCCTCGCTGTTTGAGCTACCAGGCTTCTGGAGCACTGCGAGAACGTCCGCGATGCGGTCCATGACCTTCGACAAACCTAGAAATTAGCAGAACGGTCAGCAAACCTGCACACAAATATCAAACACATTGGCAGAGGGGACGCACGAAGAAGCAGCCAGGGGACTTGTCCCAAAATTTCTGGCACACCGGACTGAACGACAGCGGCCTGCCTGTGCGTCATGGTTGGGGTGCCCATTGAAATCGCGTTCCAGCGATCAAGAACAACGAGAGACCACCAGAGTCTGATACGTATGTTCACGTCAGAGTTCGGGTCGGGGTCGATATTGCCGTCGGCGCGCGACAGGTGAAGCCTAAGTGCCCATGCTGTGCCAACGGCTCTCCCCAACAGAGACTCTTTCTGTGTGTCGGCGCAGCCCGCAGGCCGTACGTCTGCCTCGATGAGCAAGAGCACAATGGTCTGTAAATGTACGATATGAGCAGCCTGAGTTCGAGGCGCGTCATCATTTAGCTCCCATTCTACCAGCATCTTCTTGGCCAGTCCGACATCGCCCGATGTTGTAGAGGTGAAAGCGGGGAAGGAGTGCAAGGTCCCGGCCAGTGCCTCGAGAAAGGCTTCACGAAGCATGCCTGAGCACTGTGCCAGATACACCTGCAACCGTGCCTTGCTGGCAGGCAAGACCGGCACATACGGGTGTATGATACTCATGTACCTGCAGTGCAAGGAAATGTGTTAGCGGGGCCCTGCCATCAACAGATTACGTGGCAGATACGCCGCAGACATACCCATCGAATATGTCGTCTTCCAGGTCTCGAGGCTGCGTCAATTCTGGAAGCTCAGTTGCCAAGCCATCTAGCACAGCTGCCGCAGGTTTTGATGGTGTGTCCGGCTTCAGGCTGATCGGTTGCGGGGCGAGTCCATTGGTTTCGTATGTGCTGCTCGGTCCTTCGGGTGTCGACGACGACTGAGCCGCAGGCTGAAGTTCAGTGGTCCAGTCCATGGTGGCGGTGCGAACGTCCGCGGGGACGTGAAGGTTGCCATTAGACACACTCGAAAATGTCCGTTTCCTCTCACTCCCATCTCCATGACCGGACGTCTGGTTGAAGCCTGCATCTGCTGAGAAGGGTGTCCCGTCGAATAGAACACTGTCACTTACCGGCGCTGTCTCCGAGACGGCCTTCGATACTGTGAATTCGATCTGCGAGCTCCTTGATGTAACTGGACACACGTGTCAGTAATAAAGAGAGATACATTTGCCGATAGTGAGGACTAACTAACCCTTTGCTTGGGCCGCGCTTCTGCGGAATGCGGCTGAAGGAACAGCGTTGCGATGATCGTTTGCAGTTTGAGCATGGCGTGTCACCAGTGTCCGTATGCGCGTCACATTTGACCTTCTTGCGCCGGCACTCATCACAAGCCCGGGAAACCTTGGACCGTTTCCTTGGTGGTGTAGTGTCCTCATGGGAAGTCGCAAGCGACTGGCCAAGGCCCTGACCAAGCGTCATTGGGAGCTGCGCTGGAGGAGCAACCTGTGGAGGGGTCGGACCAGAGTCATTAGCAATGTAGGTACGAGGGGGGTGCTGAGTAGGATGTGGGACGTGTCTCAATGCTGGGTCATCTGGATGCGGCATGATTGTACGGAGGGTTGCTTCATCGAATTTGATGCCCGTATCAGCCATGGATATGATGGGCTCCGCAGCTAGGTCGTGCCCGAGTTGTGCGGCCAGCTGGAGCTCCTCAACGCTTGCGCCATGTGGTACCTCGGGCTCGCCATGGTTGGACAGCTCAGAAGGAGGTGCATCGCGTTGATTAATGTCGGTGCCGAAGAAGGAACCGGCTTCATGTTGGCCGTCCGGGTCGGGGGAAGGATACGTGTGTAGCGATTCCTCGTGTCCCAAGGTTTGATCTGAAGGGTCCATATTGCTCCAGCGGGTTTAGACAATCGCGATGCTCGACATTGCCGGCTGTGTTGATGCTCGGAAGAGGAAGTGATGAGACGACCCAGGCTACAAACGACTCCGAGTCGCTTCAGATCTGATGAAGATGTTACCACTTGACGTCATGGACCACCGTAGTAGCATCAACACGGAAGCCAATGCATGCTCGTAAAATGCGGACATGGCAATTATACAGGTTTGGCCATGGCAATTAAATCACCAAGGTACACTGGCAGTGAGGCAATGCGTGGCCTGCAGTCGCATGCAAAGCTCATGTATGGCGCGGTCGTGTGAGAAATCAGGGAGGATACCTCAACCGCGGCGGACGAAAAAGAAGTGGGTAAGTCAATCAGATCGGACGTACCAGAAAAAGGATGGACTCATACGATGGACCAAGAGCTTTAGTTGGGTGCCTGCCGGGAGCGCGGGATTGGAAGAACCAGGTCGCCGAATTCAAACCAGTGGTACAGTAGTTTGATGGATGGAAAAACAGTCGGAGCGATGTTGTAAAGGTGGGCGGGCTCGCACTCATTGCCTGTGGGGAGGGAGCCTGACTCAGCCAGGTTTCATGGCACGTGACTTCTGTGGAAGGCCAAGATAGGTGGTGCTGCTTGCCTCGAGGGCGGTCGATTACAACTTGAAGGCTACCCAGATTACCTAGGTACATCGTGTTAAGTCACAGTCACGCAACGGAGACACGGTCGCTTCCAAGTACTATGATTACACGCGCCGCTGCGAAGTACCCTAACATACATGTTTTCCGATGCCGGTGGTGGAAGAACCTTGCCTATTTCCCAGAGGCCAATTCACACCTCCCTCCACTGACCATTCCTCCTCGAGCGCCGCAGGCAGGTCATATTATCTGGAACCAGCCATAATGCCTTGATAATGTGTCAAGCCCAGGTGAACGGCGTGTTTCAGATGAGCGTTCTCCGCTAGAGGGAGCTCCAGGATTGGGGAGGCCTGTTCTTCATGTCAGAGTTTCTCTTCACTACAAGATCAGGGGATTTCGGGCGAGTTGCACGGAAACACTTACTCGATGTCCCTTCTGCGAAGTGGCGATGGTCTTGGCAACAATGTTGCTCATCTCACAGACGGCGGCGATGCTGGCCATGTCGGCACCGCGCACGGCATCCTGCATGGCTGGGAGCCCAGTGAGCAGGGTACCCAGAATCGCCTCAGGGACCTGCTCATGATGCTGCCGGTGCTTGTACAAGGCAAGAAACGAACGGAAGATTTGACCCCCGACCTGCCAGCTCGGTATCAAGCCCTCATGTCCCTCAAAGTGGGCGAGAAGGCTTGACAGGGCTTCGTAGTCTCGGCTGATAATTGCAGCGGGTGCAACTTGGCTGACGAGGGTATCGTGCGCGGTGCCAAAGGAACCTGCCCGGAGCAGGCAGTGCACCTCTGCAGTGGGGTTCCTGGCAGCGCTGCGCATGTATAGGGCCTTTGCCTCCCACAGCCACTCGGCTGGAACCTTCCAAGTCTGGGTCAGGGTGTTGAAGTTGGTACCAGACTCGGAACCCAGATCGCCAGCATGGCGGCACAGGTGCTCCTTGATGGCCTGGGCCCGCATCGAGGGGCTTGTGAGATGCAGAAGAACGAAGGTGGCCTCCAGCCAGCTGCCTTCGTTCACCAGCTGGTCTGCAAACGATATGGTGGCAGCATCCGCCTTGACATCCGCGTCATCCCCGAAGGAGCATCTTCCTGTCGCAGATAGAGCGCGGCCCAGTTGCCAAGAAAGGCGACTATCCAATGGCGACAGCTGCGAGTTCTCCGGACGCAGAACCGACTCGAGGTCATCGTCGATCCGGGCGTAGAGGCGAAGAAGTCCCCAAAGGAGATCATGGCGTAGCTCCTGGTCAGGATCCTGCCACAAGGCGTCGATTCCTTGTTCGAGGAACCAAGCCCGAGGAGCATCTTCCAGGTCTTGTTTGATGTCAACGTCGAAGCTGGAGATCACACTGTCTAGACCGCGGGATTCCGGCACGGCGTACCAGAGGCGGAGACCGAAAGATTGTTTCCAGTCGAACCCGAAGCGGCGAGATATGACGAAAGATTCCAGTCGATCGGCGATGGGAACGCCCTTTTTACCTTGGCAGATGCACACATTGCCAGCAAGAATCGCGTAAAGAGCCCTCACCGCATCAGAGAAGTCCGACAACACGTCGTTGTCGTTCCACTGCTCGAGCTGGACGCTGATGTCGTTTCTCGAAGCCTCACTTGATCCGATGAGGGACACGAGCGTCGCCAACCGAAAGTCACGGCCTTCAACAAGGAACTTGCAAGCTTCGTGGATACGGTTGCCTGCAAGGGAAGAGAGAGCTTTGCCTTCGTAGGACTTGGCGAGGGCCACGGAACGGGCGGTGCCAGCGTCAACCATGGCCGTCCAGAACTTTGACAATTCGCGGCGGCGGAAAGTCTCCTGATCAGACGAGTGGAGATCCAAGGCGTCGAACAGAATGCTGGCGAGGTCCCACACAAGCTTCTCTTGAGCGTGGGCTGGGTTGCTTAGTTCGCGATTGTGGAACAAGTCGGCCAGTTGACGGAACTGGAGCTCAGCAGTGGGGATACCATTTTGAGAACGGACATGGGTGAGAAGCATGTGGTTCTTGATTGCCGACGCCGCGGACTGCAGATGTTGTTAGACCCGATGCTTTCCAGCCATGTATGGGATCAATGGACTTACTTCATTCGAGAACTTCAGAAAGGTAACACCCGTATCTGCGCCAGTACCGTGAGAGCGTGCGTGCAAGATACTCGGCTTGGGCTGGACCAAGGCCGGGCCAGAAGCGATGGCTTGAGAGAATGGGAGGACAAGCGTGCCGTCAGGACCCCATGTTGGCTTGGGAGAACTGTGGAAGGCGCTGTCGTCCCTGTCCAGGGTGGGCTTGCCAAAAGTCTTTTCCTGTCGATCATACGGCCACTAGAGAGCAAAAAGTTCACATAATCATCAGCAAACGTTCTTTTCATACATTAGGTCCTAGATACCACTGCGGAAAGCAGACCACGAACACAGATACCAAGTGTCTGCGGTTGAGAAGTGGAAATTCAAGCTGGAGAGTTTGCACAGACCTGAACAAATCCGCCAGTGGGCCGAGCAGAAGGAGCGTGCTTCTTCTCGAACAGAGAATGCATCAAATCGATGCTTGTGGCAAACCCACGCGGTTCCTGCATGCGAGAAGCAGGTGCTGTTCCACGCAGCGAACTGTCGCCGAAGGACGGCATGTCCAGAGTGCTCTTCAAAAGCACACGATCCCTCTTCTGGGGGCTGACCGATTTCTGCAGCATATCCATCCATTCGTCTCCATCGGCAACCTGAATACGGATGGGCGTAGCCGAACCCTTGACGGCGCGCATGCGAGCTCGCAAGATGCCGCCGGGGGTTTCTGCGATGGGAGACTCAAGGGCTTCTGTGGCCGCGAATGCAGCCTGCTTCTCCTGGGATTGCCCCGAGAGGATGTCTATGCTTTCCGACTGATCGGGTTCGCCGTTGCCAACAGTTGCGTCTCCGTCACTGGAGAGAACGAGCGACTTGGAGATGGGACCTGCAAACCGCGCCGCAACAGACGGCTCGTCACGAAAAAGTTGAGAATCCTCCTCGCCCATGTTGTTGCCCTCGCCGCCGTCAAAAGCGCCAGGGAGCGCACGCCTCTTTCTTCGGAATTCAAAGGTGTCGTTGTCTTCTTGTCGCTCAACGCTGTCTGCCCCACGGGGGGGAGCAAGCGACGCGGTGCTTGCGTCAGCAAGACCACCCGATGACGGCTCGAGCTCGCTCTCATCGTCGTAGTCCAGACCGTAGGTTGTGAAGTGCTCTACGGTAAACTTCCAGATACCAGAGTCTTGGCTGTAGTCGATGAAGGTGGTGTCTGGAATGCGCTTCAGGCGCTCCACATGTTTCGCCAGGCGGCGGCTGTCACCAGTAGGACGCTTGTCGCGTCCCCGGGGCCAGGACTGTTCCAGACAAATTGCAGCTGGGACGTTCAGGCCCTTGCCCACAGGAGGTTTCTTGGCCGTGTTGGGATACACCGTGGCCGAACGCGTTTCAAGCACCACGATGACTCCGAAAATATCATCCAGATCGATGTTGGTCAGATCCACCGGAACCCTGAACCTGACATATCCGACATTGTCCCGTCCGACAGTAAAGTTCTCCACACTTTGTCTCTGGATTCTGTTCATAGCGGAGATCGCGTTGGGAGTCGGGCTCATCCAGTACTCACCGGGCGCCTTGTCCAGAGCCTCGGACGCCCGGGGTGTCTGTGCAAGATCTTCTTCATGAACGATCGCGAGCTCCTGGCCAGTGACCACCGGTGCGGCGTCAGACGAGCCATTCGAAAGCAGCTTGACGTTGTTGGAAGCCACTTCCTCGGGGTCGAGAGCCGGGCCTTCAGCGGCAATTGATGCGTTGCTGGACGCGGCGACTGGAGCAGATTCAACGGTGCTGGTGTCGAAACTGACACGCTTAGAGAGCTTGCGAGCCGCGCTAGCCGGCTCGATTGAAGCCCTCTCCTTGGTTGGCGTGGAGAACAAGTCGCTTCGCATTTCCTTGTTGATCACCAGCTTGCGAACGCTTCCGGTATTGCCGTAGTATCGAGACCCTGAACTGGTTGAGAAAGCCCCAGGGGCCAGAATGCTGTCTTCAGCCGAGAAGCTTTTCCTGAGGCTGCTCGACGACACACTCTTGCTCAGCCCACGGTTCAGGCTGGAGCCGAGCATACTGCGGCCCATGCTTCCCGGGGTGCTAGCAGTGCTGGAGGGGGTTCCAGGGGTGCCGTAAGTACTGTAGGAAAAACCAAATCCACGCTTCTGAGGGGTCACGAAGCGTGACGCCGACGCAGGATTCAGCTTGTACATGGGCAGAATTGAGCCTCTCCTGGATTTTGTCTTGCTGGACAAAGGTGTCGCCAGCGGGCCGGGGTTCGGGACATCTGTGCCACCGATGTTTGAGAACAGCGAGGGGTTGCCATACGCAGAAAGATCGTTGATGCTGGCTGTGAGGGATTGCTGCGGGTTACCAGCCATCTGCGATGAGCCGAGGAGAGAGCCCCCCAGAAGCGAAGGGTTCTGAGCCTGCTGTTGGCTGGAAGTGTTGCCGAAGAGGGATCCAGGCTGCTGTGCGGTTTGTGACCCAAACAATCCGCCGCCGGAGGCTTGAGACGTCCCAAATAGACCAGGTTTCGCTTGGGCCTGTCCAGCCGACTGGAACAGCCCTCCTTGGGCAGGCTGGGTGTTTTGAGCGCCCGCTCCAAGACCACCAAACAGCCCAGTACCGGGGTTGCTAGTGCCGGTAGCCTGATTCGTGGCGCCTGCTCCGCCAAAGAGACCGGTCCCGCCAGTGGCGGGNTTTCTGGCCGAAGAGACCGCCGCCGCCGGTAGAATTGGTGTTGTTCGCGCCGAATGGCGTGGAGGTGCCAGCTCCAGTGTTGGCGTTGCCGAAAAGGGTGCCAGAGCTGGCGTTACCGAAGAGGCCACCAGCTGGCTTCTGCTGGGCACCTCCGAATAGCGAAGTTCCAGCGGGCTGGCTCTGGGCGCCAAACGAGGTGGAACCGAAACCTCCCGCGGTACCCCCCTGCTGGGAAGGCTGCTGCTGTTGACCGGTGCCTCCGAATAGTCCTCCAGTTGCTCCTTGGCCGGTATTGCCGAAGAGTCCACCACCACCAGCAGCAGGGGCAGCATTACCCGTGTTGGCTCCGAAGGATCCGCCAGTGTTGGCAGCTCCAAATCCAGTCGCTGGGGTGTTTGAGCTTGTCCCGAAACTGAAACCACCCGTCTTGTTCTGCGCGCCGCCGAAAAGTCCACCGCTGGTGTTGGTGTTGCTTCCAAATCCACCAGCAGTGGTACCTGCGCCGCCAAAACCAGTACCGGAGCTGGTCCCGCCGAATAGGCCACCTGTCTGGGCGGGCTGGGTTGTCGTCGCAGTATTACCAAAGAGGCCCCCGGTAGCAGGTTTGGCTTGGTTGCCAAAGAGACCGCCTCCAGTATTGGCAGCACCAAAGCCTCCTCCTCCAGCTGTACCAGTGCCGAAGGTAGTGGAGGTATTGGTTGAGTTTCCGCCGAAAAGCCCTCCGGTGGTGTTGGAGGTGTTGCCGCCAAAGGTCGATTGTTGCTGTGCGCCGGAGCCGAATCCCGTGTTGCCGAAGCTGGAGACGCCAAAGGCACCAGTTCCACTTGCATTTCCGTATCGACGACCTTGATTGTAATCGGTAAGACGAAGCTCCTCGGCAGACCACTTCTTGTACGCGTCTTGGAACAAGATGTTTTGGAACGAGTTTGTCAGGTTGCCTGTCCCTCCAACCTCTTTCTCTGTATGAGCCTGGAATTGCGTTGTGTTGGTGCCAGGGGGCTCGCCGACGTTGCCTCCCAGGCCCGGGTTGTTCGCTGCCCCGAAGCCGCCTCCGAAGCCAGTGCTTCCGGTGTTGGTGTTGCCACTGCCGAAGAGCGAAGAGCTTGCCGGGGCAGCGGTAGATTGTCCGAAGGTCTTGTTGCCGAACAGGCCACCTGATCCACCAAATCCGGAAGAACTGTTCGTGGTTGCGGCAGCTCCGAAGCCTCCGAAGCCGGTCGTTCCCGTAGTCGAAGACTGGTTGTTGGATCCGAAAAGACCACCGCCGGTGGTGGCAGTACCGCCACCGAAGGTCGTTGGCTTTGCGGCACCGAATGCAGCATTGTTCGCCGTGTTGGACCCGAATCCGCCTAAAGCCTGTCAGTATGCGATGGCCGACACGAGGTTGAAAAGGTTCTCTTACCGGTCGCAGTGTTGGCCCCGAAACCACCGCCTCCAAACATGCCTCCACTGCCGCTGGCCGGAGTCGTGTTGCTGTTCGATCCGAATCCACCTGTGGCGGTGGTGTTGTTACCAAAGCCTGCTGTCGAACCAAACATGTGAGCACATAGTCAAGCAAATAGACACTAGGCTGAAGGGCCGGAGAAATGAAGCACCATGACATACCAGTTGTGTTGTTGTTGTTGGACCCAAATCCGCCGAAGCCAGAGGTCTGGTTGTTGGCTTGGCCGAAGCCACCAAAACCTCCCGTCCCTCCGAATGACATTGTCGAGCAAGCTGCAGAAAGAGGGTTGATCGCCGTGTCCGCGTTGGCTATAGTATTGCCTGGTTAGTCCTGTGTGTTCGGATGTCCAAATTGAGAGATGCCACGAATGGGCGCACAGAGTTCGGCGATTTGACCAAGGTCGCGATCGTATCCCGCGCGGAGGATCAAGTTGCAGAGGAAAAGTCACAAGGTCTCCAGAATCCGGGGTGGTGACGAAGGGCGATGGAAGGTGTTGATGGTAGACGTACAAAATGACGAGGGCGAAGGTGCCGACGACGCGCAGTTGGGTAAGGAGTGCGCCTCAGGGCGAGCACTATGCCCAGGAGCTTTGTCGACACGAGTAGGCTTCCACCAGGCTAGAGTGGACGAGCAGGGTTCGTCGGTGGAAGGTTGGGGAAAGTGCCAGGTGAGGCAGGTATGTCGACGACGGTTGGTATGTGAGATGGAAGAATCGCGGAAGCAGACGCTTCTGTGGCTGGAGCTTTTTCGTGCTTGTTGCCTGAGGTCGAGCGTCGCGACACAATTGGCCAAGGGAATTTACCTACACGCGTCCACAGTCTAGCCATAAGTAGGTAGGTAGTTAGAACAATAGACTACTAACTACTATGTACTATTATACTATAAAGTCCTTAATTTCATTATATATATTAGCATTATAAAGGTTCTAGTAGACTTTCTTAGTTAATTATAAAGAGTTATATTAAGATTTTAATCTTAAATTTAACCTATAATATAATACCCTATAATAATATTAATTACCTACTAATCTACCTATACCTACCTAATCCGGAAAATATATTACTATTATTGGTATATAAAAATTAAATTTAGTCAGGATAAATACTATACTAATAAATATAATTAATTTAATAATAGCGTACGATAGCGTTAAGTACCTAGACTTCTATATCCACCTAACTAATCGTAAGAGCCTACCTTAAATAATTAGTTTAAGTACTATAAATATATTTATATTTTCTAACTATATTATAAGTTATCCTAAGACTAAATACCCTTAAGAGGTATAAGACTTTAATAATTATGTAGTATCTAGATACCATCGGTAACTAAAGTACGTATTATTATAGAATGCCTTAATATTAAAACTAAGTCTTTACTAATGGATTTTTTATAGGAAAGATATGTGAATGAATTAGATGGAACTGAACGCTATGTCAACTACTAGCCCGGCTGAACCTCCGTGTTCAGGAGTGAATTATCTATTGACACGACAATTCAAAACTGAATTAAATCCTGCTGGTTTCCATTCTGCTGAGTGGTGCGGGGGGCGAATGGATTACTGGCATAGCTTTGATTGCCCGCTGGAGCTGGAGCACCTGTTGCTGACGCCGTGATGTGTCCCGCTCCGTAGGTCGTAGTCGGCATACCTGTGAACTGAGAGCGGAGGAACGGATTGTTCCCTGTTGCATCTCCCGTCAGCCGCGAAGTACCGGCGCCAGCGCTGTTGACAAATGTTCCTGGAGCGGTGTGTTGAGCCGGGATCCGAAGTTGGCCGGTGTTTCCGAAAGTGTCCATCCCGTCACCTCCGGCAAGCAGAGCGTTGAGCTTAGCCTCGTGTTCGTTGAGCTCCCTCTGGGGGCTTGGAGAGAATGCGCTAGGAGTGGATGTGGCCATGGGGAACCCTGAAGACGTCTGGGTGAAGCTGGATAGAGTCTTCTGTTCTGGCAGGCTTCCAAGGCTTGACATTGTCGATGCCTTCTGGGCTTGAGGTCTCCCAAAGGTGGATGCGAACGGGTTGTTCGACCCGGTGGGCATCGACGCAATCGGCGATGCAGACTGTTGGGTACTCCATGGGTTGTTGGTACCCGGCTGTGCGAAAGCAGACTGGTTGGCAGAGGCCTGGTTTTGCTGAGCAAAGAAGTTGTTCCCATCTGGTTGTCCAGGGAATCCCGTTGCCTGAGACTGGAATGATTGAAGCGGCTGAAGTTGCTGCGACTGTTGCTGCTGCGACCCAAAAAGATCGCCACCCTGAGCGCCCTGAGCGCCGTAGCCATTGAAAGTATTGGAGAAGCCCGTCGGCTGTTGGTACTGTTGAGGATACCCCGTGAAAGTGTTCCCCACGAACCCTGTTGGCTGGGGCTGTTGTGGCTGTTCAATGGGATTGGCGAAAAAGTCGACAGCGCTGCCTTGCTGATATCCCTGATTGAAACCAGTGAACTGTTGCTGGGGGGGCTGCTGCTGCTGAACAGGGCCGTCGTCGAAGAGAGAAATGGCGTTGCTGTCCTCAAGCTCCTTGCGTCGTCTCTCCTCCTCCTCCTTGCTCAATTTGATGGCCTTCGCGAGATCGTCATCGTCGGTGTCATTGGAGAATTGGCCTTCTCTCTTCCTGCGATCTTCTTCTTCCTGATATTTGCTAGCCTCAAGGGCCAACCTGTACTCGGCATCCTCCGGATCGTTGCTCTGGCGTCTGCGGTCGCGGGTAGGCCTCTGTGATGGGCCAGCTTGCTGAGGGGCATATTCCTCGAGCCCGGTGACTCGTGATTTCCACGTCTTGCGATCGCTCCTCTCCGCACGTAGCCGTTCCTCGTCCAGGATGAGTGAGGTCAGCTCCTTCGCGGCGACACGCACTGGCCCATAGTCAGCATAAAGGTGAATGTCGGCTCCACAGGACTGGCCTACCATTTTGTCCGACGTCTCTACCGTCATCATCCACGTACTGAAATTCGCGGAGCGTCTTGATGATGTATATGCTTTCGCGTGCCCAGGTCACCACGAGTTCAGACCCCTCGTGCAGACAGTAGTCTAGAACCTTGAGTGCCTTCAGCACATGCCTCCAGTTCTTGCCCTTGTCATTGAGGCGCTTGTCAAGCATGTCCATGATTTCGTAGAACTCATTGGATCTGTGCACATGTTAGCCAGCCCGGGGGCGGCTTGTAGGGGCGAGCGGCCGCGTCTTACGATGCGTAGGTCAATTGAGCAATCTCGCTCATTTGCGTCCCGGTAGGGCCCCATGGATCGTTGCTTGTCGCTGATGTCGGCTGTCAGCTAATCCCAATTCCCAATCAAGCGTAGAAATATCCGTATCTGGAAAGCACACCTTCGCGGACCTTCACTTGCGCACTCGAGTAGCCCTTGGTGACATTCTTGACGCTTCGAATGACTTTCGACATGTTGGCGACAGACCTCCTGTAGGCAGATCGTTTGTTGTCGGAGATCAGAAGCGGTTATCTGGATAAGCTGTTAGGATGCGCCCGCAATGCAATGCGGGTTGCTTCTGGGGGACCTACTGCTGGATGTTTGCCCGTAGAATGCAAGATACGTTGGCGCCAGGGCCGGTTGCCTGCGTATATTGTGAAAGTTCTCCTGGTTCTGACGGGATTGTCGGGATTGTGCGATGTTGCCGCCGTGACGAGGCCCTCTGACGTGTCGTTCGAGTGGCGACGCAAGCTTGGGCGAGAGAGTATGCGTCGACAGCTTCCGATGAACCCAATTAAAAGGTTCGGCGGCTAACGCAGATGCTGTTCGGTGATGCTTCTGATGCTGTCGCAACAGTTGAGGCCGAAAAGACAGTAGGCGCGAGGGGTAAATATCGACGTGATCGCTGATGTCGGAGTGAGTTGGAAAGTCGCGAGGCCGGATGGTCCAGTAGGTAATCTAATACGTAGGCGGGCTGGCTGGTTGCGCGGTAATAATGACAGCCCGGCCCCGGGATAATGTGGGGTTAGAATGAGGCTGTGTTAGGGAGGTACGCAAGACGAATATAGGTACCTACCTAGGTAGTGAGAGCTTGAGACATACTATTATTTAAAGTATAGATTAAAGTTTATTTATTTTACTTTAACGAATATATTTAATATTATATAGATTAAGTTAATAGTAAGGATGTTTTTGAAATATATTTATATAAGATTAAATAACTAGTTAATATATTAAGTTATTTAAATAAAAAAACATTAACGTACATACTCTCTTAGGTATAGCGTAGGTAGGTAACGATTCTAACTTACTCGGGTTAGGAATATACCTGAATAGAGGTAGGTATTTATTAAACAGCGCCTAAGGTACCTAAGGAAGACTCGCTCCCTCCTGGGACACCTCCAATCCCGTCACTAGAGGCAATTCACCCGCCTCGTCGAACCGGACGCTCACCGTGTCCATGGAAGCCGAGACGCCCATTGGTTCCAGGCTCTCTCCCTCGGTCCCCGGAACTGTCTCTGGGCGCTGCCTGTCCTTAATCCACGCCGGGGGTAGACCCGGGCCACTTGAAGCATTGCCATAGTCACTCTTCTTCGTACCCTTTGGCCATCGCCCTGGACCACGGCCCGTGCCACCTGTCTTTCGCCGTGACGAACTTGCCGTCTTAGGGCGACTTGTTGTTGATCGCCGGTGGGAGCCGCTTCCTGGAGGCTTTGGTCTTACCAGATCGCTGGAAGGCCGAATAATGCTTGGCCGTGGGGCAGGGTTTCGTGGACGGTCGATCCTACGGCCAGCAAGTGCCGGAAACACCTCGAATCGGGACGGAGGGATGTCCTGGTATGAGGCAGCCCAATGCTGGGTCGCGCATGGTGTGTCTGGGGCTTCGTCCCATCTTGTCATTGGTGGCCCAGAGTCCGGCCCGGAAATGAGCTCGAGCTCGCACGGTTCCGTGGAGTGTCTGATTTCGAGATCGCCGTGCTGTCGTGCGTCGTTGCCCAGCGGGCTGTTGCTCGTAGCCTCGTTGCTCGTAGCCTCATGTGTACGAGGTATGTCCTGAAAATTGGCAGGCACCGTGGTCGTGCCTGGAGCTTCCAACATTCCCAGGCTTGCTTTGTCTCCATTCACCGGGAGAACTTTCGGATCACCATCCTCCTCCCGGGGGGCGATGGCTGTGATAGCAGGCCCCAACTCAAAGTTTGTGGCATTGCCCCTGCCCATCACGTAGGGCGTCCACGTCAGAGCGTCTGGCCGGAGCTGAACGTACCCCTTCCCTTCCCACTTGGAAAGATATTCTCGACAGTAGCCGAGGTCGACGCGAAATGCGTAAAGCCCAGTCTGCGAATCTTTGGCAAGGCACCGAAGACCTTCCAATGCTGAGATAACGTCGTCCGGTGTCAGACCAGTTTCGTCCGATATGTTGCGTATGCTGAAGCCTGTGGGAGCCCCGGCGTCGTACATATCGGTCCAGTGGCTCAGAAGATACTGACACATGACGAGCCTCCAATAGTTCCGATAAGATACCAAACCCATGTCGGACAACGGCTTCTCTGGCGAACCAGTCTTTCGTTCGACTCGCGTTAGGAGGTAGGAAAAGTCGATCAGCAAGTTTCCGTAGCCCTTTCGCTGGTGGATGGGCAGCGTCAAGATGCAAGAGACGTTGTTCTGGCTGCTGACCCGTTTCTCCTTGGAGAAGTAGCCGACAAAATGATAACCAAGGTCGTCGTGCTCGCAAAGAACGTAAAATAAGAATGGTTCCACGTCGTAATAGAGAGTTTTCGAACCGAGAAACAGCTTGGCTAGGAGGCAGAGGTTTTGGCAGTACACCGGGTTCTTGCGTCCATCCACCTCGAATACGGACACTGAGCCGTGCCGGTATATCTCGTCCCCAGGTGGATGCTTGGCGGGGCACTTGAGCTTGTGTCGCCAAGCGACATAGTCCGAGTTCATGTACTTCAGGCAAAATTCGCAGATGTACAGAGTGCGGTTGCGGCTGTACTCCTCAGGATACGGTGCTGCGTACCAGGTGTCGATCTCCCAGCCGCCAAATTCGATGCATTCGATCTGGCTGGCGGGGCCGCCCGTCTTCCGTGGCTTCTTCCGCTGCTCCAGGCGTTGCATGGCCGAGTCTGCAGCATGAAACACCCTCCACTCTTCCTCGGCCTGTTGCTTCGCTTCGTCGAATCGCCTGCGATCTTCAGGGGCTGGCAATGTCTTGGATGTATCCGCATTTGTGTCGCTGAGGATGCCACCGTAAGGTTTGCTCTTCAAATCGTCTGTGTCTCGGTCGAGGAAAGAGTAGAATGGCTGCACAGCCGCAGATAAGAACGGCAAAGGTGCTGGATGCACTCCCTCCAAGGTCGGGCGAGAAGGCCCGGGCCTGGACATGCGCTTCCGGCTGCCCGTGGACGGAGATGCCATGACTTCTTGAAGGCGCAATGGAGATGCTCGAATGGTGACAATTAGGCTTTGCGGGCCCCTGAGCAAGGTGACGAGGGGCTGCTTGTGCGGGACCTTAAGCCGTAGCCTCCGAGACTGGTCGCCTTCGTTTGCTTCCTTCGGCCAAGCCTCCGGATTCGCAGCGGCAGATGAGTGATCAAGGCCATCTGCAGTTTTCCGAAGTCGTTTTCGCAGTGACATGGACGGTTCCTCCGTTGGAACCGGAGAGGTCCTTCTCTTCCGCACAACGGGAACGGATGCTCGCTCATTGGCATCGAGTGAGGTAGAGTGTGTTACTTGGCGCATACCCAGATCCGTCACGGAAGTCTGTGCATTTGTCAGAATCAGGGTCAAATACAGACAAGGGGCAGAACTGTCGTACCTCCTCGTCATCATGGTGTCTGCTGATGTCAAGTTCAAGTTCGGCTGAGGCACAGTCAGGGCACCTCCAATTGACGGACGCTATACCGAGTTATGTTAGAGGTCAAGGCGTCAACATGGAGGCTCGGCAAGGCTCACTTTCGTGGTCGACAGCGTTTGCTTGGCGTGCACAGAGCTGGTGGGCTACGAGGTCGTCGTGTCAGCTGCGTGACCAGCATTGTGGTGGAGATAAGTTCACTTACAGTACTCGCCACAGGCAATGCACTCCAGAAGTTCCTCGAACTCTTCACCCGGATCGTGTTCCTCATCTTGTTTGCAGAACATGCAGGTGTTCGACGCGGCTGCCTCGGAATCCTCATCTCCCTCAACGTCCCCATTTTGCGCATCTTCCCACGCCTCGGCGCTTTCAGTGTCTTCTGTCCCATCTGTATCAGAGTCGTGGGATGCATCATCATCCATCTCGCCAGGCCGAATTTTGACTGCTCCTACTGCCTCCTCGTCGGCATCTTCGGCACTGGTGGAACTCGCGCCGCTGTCGGAAAGGTTAGAAGCAAGATCGTGCTCATCCTTGTAAGAAAGGGCGTTTTGTTGGTGCGCATTCCCATCCCCGTCGGCCCAGTTTTCTTGTTTGTGATCTCCCTCTTCAAGTGACCCTGTCTCGTCTGATCCATCGTCGGCATCCTGAGCAGACCCTGCGGCTGCCGTGGAGTTCTGGTGTTGCTCAGAAGTTTGATCTGGGGACCACGCTGATGATCCGGCGACGTCTTGTGCGGCCTTAATTTCTTCACCAACGGATTCGGTAAGGCAGCTCGAAGGCGAGGCTGATGGGCGCCCGTTGCTGCCTTCGATGGCATCGATGTCGTCTCCTTCCATATCTTCCTCCGAGACGACGACGCTCTGCTGGAGCTCCTCTTCTGCTTGTTGCGCACTTTCCATCTGCAAGCCTGTTGAAGCTGGGCCAAGTTTCGGCAATGTCTCTCCTATTGGTAGTTGCTTGTATCGGGGTCGAGTAGCGTGCGCATGACGGGTTGTGATTCCTGGTAGAAACGTTGGGGCGTCGCCAGGGGCGCCTGGCCCTTCCTGGTATGCAGGCGCGTAGTTGTTGTGGTTGAGAATACCTCTATATTGGAGTTCGCGGTGGGAGTAGTAAAGTAAATGGACACACCGGGCTGCACGTTGTAGGTACTCAGAGGGGGAGTTGACAGGTAGTGTGACTTGCGCGGCGGCGCGCGTCGAGACTCAGACAAGGGACAGCTATCGCGTCGCGGTCCCGCGGTCACCCGTGCCGCATCCCACATTCCCACGTCCCCGTTTCTACTAGGGAGGCTTAATAATGATACTATACTACATTAGCATGGTAGAAAAAGATCGATAGTAATACTATCTAGTAGTAAGCTAGTGTTTAAGACGTTACGCTTATTATTAGAGAATATATATTATTTGTTTATAAAAATTAATATTTTAATAATTAATATTTAATAATATATAATAAAAGCTATAGTAAACTAAGTAAACCTTTAACTAGGCTTAGGTACTAACTAAGGGGGCTCTAGTACTATACTCGTCCTACTATATCTGCTAGTACTAGGGATAGTAGTGTACCGAGGCGCCTAGTGTCCCACCTACCTACCTAATCTCTCTAGCCGATGTCATCCACCCGAGTCGACACCTCCAAGGCGCGGCCTGAGCACAGCGACATCTCAATCCAATTCCACCCTTGGCCTGGAAGCCAACCACTTCTGATACTCTCCTACCGCATTGCACCGCGACGACGAGCGGCCCGACGCAATGCCTGTCCCATTTGAAACTCTCATTCCGTATGGAATCATGGTTGCGGCAAGTTTCAAGGCCGATTCATGGCGTTCCGCAAACTCTAATGCCTTCTAGATGTTCGGGGCCACCGGTGCCGGCCTCGCCGCCGTGAAGGGCATCCGAAATGATGGCAAGAAGCCTCGCTGGAACATTGATCAGTGGGACAAGGTTCGTACACTTCTCAGGGTCTCCTGTCCAGTCTGGCAATTCCGCTAACATGTCTGTCCTCCCAGCAAAGTAAGCCGACGAATGAACATGCAAATCAGCTGAGACGACGCTGACAAAGGCAACAGTGATGGATCGCGATCGTCGCCTCACAGGCAGCCTTCGCGGGCAATGTGATAACCCAATTGCCCCTCCGGGCTTCGAACTGAACAACCCATGGAGGGTATGTACAACTACATCTGCATTTTTGTCCATGCTGACCCACGATGTAGCTAGAAAGGAGGATCTCTTAAGCTGGAGGTCGTGGGTAATCCCGTATCAGTTACGCACAGGCAGTATAGATCCTCGAATTCCACGGGGGCCCGGTCAGATCCCGAGTTGCCGGGAACCGGTGTCGCAATTATCGTACCACGTCCCATTCGCCCGAGCCCAGTATCAGCCAGCATCAGTTGATGAATCTCCCCGCATGCAACACATGAAGGTCGTCTTCTATATTTGGGCACCCTGCCGGTGCTGGTTGAGGCTCTCTACGAGTAGGCAAGCTTGACAAAAGAGCTGACTGGTCATGTAACCGCACCCTTGACACCGACGCAACGTCTGCGTGGGCGGAGCTTGCTGGCCAGCCCTTCCTCCAGTCGATTTCGGCGTACCTCCTGAGCCGCAGGTTTCCTGACCACTACAGTCGTGTTGGCGCAGGCGTGCCGCGATTCCTGCCAATTCGCTCTCCTGCGTCTGTGCTTGTCTCGAGCCGCATCCGTTTGACTCGCCTGTCTCTGTACCGTTGGCGTCGCCAGTGCAGTGACAATCGCCTGCATTGGATCGTATGCCAGGTACCAGGGATGCCATGTCCTCGCCGCTCCGAACAATGTCGAGGATGGCGCTGGGGCGTACACGCTCCAGATTTTTGATGAGAGCTCGGGCGGTGCCGCGAAAAGCCTCGGGGCTGTAGATGCACTCGGTGCTGAAGTAGTCGAGCTTTTTGTGGTGTGCGTATAGCACAATCTCTTTCTCGTACGAGTACTTCAGTGGTTTGCTGCGTTTGACATCGCTGGCGTCACTTCCAGTAACAATGCTCGTGCTGCGGGAGAGTCGTGGAAGGTCACCCCTCAGAAGGTTCATGAGAATAGTCTCGGCAACGTCGTCCGCGTTGTGGCCCGTGACCAGGTGTTTGATCCCCAGCTTCTTCGCACCCCTGTCGAGCGCCTGGCGTCTGAAAACACCACAGTAGGTACAGTTGCCCTTCTTACCCACCGTGTCCACAACTTGGTCCATTGTCCAGCCGTATAACTCGTCATAACCGACGACAGTGAGCGGCATCTCATACTGTAGAGCGTTCCTCTTGACGGTCTCGAGCGAGTCATCTCGGTAGCCTTTGATGCCCTCGTCGATGCTGAGTAGGACCAAGGAAACGCCATAGTCGTGGCGCTCATTCAACGTCTTGAGCACCGAAGCGAGGACAGTTGAGTCCTTACCTCCCGAGGCACCAATGGCGACAGTCTCGCCGCGCGAGAAGAGCCTAGAGCTCGTAATCGTATGGTGGACCTCATCCTCAAATACAGCCAAGAAGCACGTTCTGCAGAGTTTCTGGTGGTTCTTGGGGCGCTTGACGACAGCCCGTTGAGACTTGCAAGTACTGCAAATAAATGGAGCCATGTTGGAGAATGAAGGGTTGTCCCTCACAAGCCAGATTGACTAGGCTCCAGGCTCACAAATGTATGTAGGTTGTAGTTAGGATCCCTGGTGAAACTTGATGTCGAGGTCTTGGGGATCAGAATTGGCGTCGTTGACTTGGGAATATTCCGCACGGAGGACAGTCGACTCGGCGACTCGTGCAGCAAACGCGCTGCACATCCAGCTGGTTTGGGCTGTTGCCTGCCAAAGGTCAAGCCGGCGATCAGGTCATGTGATGTATCACGTGCTTCGCCTGCCCCGCCACATCCTCGCAGGAATCGGCTAGTGGATCCGCCCACACAAAATTTACTGTACAACTTGCGCTCCAAAATTTCTGGACGGCCGCGATACCTCTTCTCTCACCAACCCTTCCGACAACGACCCTTCACCGACAAGCAAGATGGTAAGTTGAACGATCCGAACTCCAGCGCGTCGCCTCGAAACGACTCTATTCGCCATCTACGCTGCCGCAACGAATGGCTCTCTCTCTCCGAGAGACATTGGCTTCCACCTGTGCCGAGTCCAGATCCGTCTGGGCTCGACCGGGTGAGGATATGGCTTGAGATTATCTGACATGCACTTGTGCATGTCAGTGTCTCTTTAGAGAACTGCAAAGACACCACTGGCCTGAATGTTGGCTGATGTCTTTCTTCTCAATGATAGCCCCCCAAGTCTGGCAAGAAGGTGGCCGCCGCCCCTTTCCCTCAGGGAAAGGCTGGCAAGAAGGCTGCCAAGGTACGTTGTCTTCTCCCTTTTCAAGTCATTTTCCCCCGTTCATTGACCAATTCTCTAGAACCCTCTCCTTGAGAGGCGTCCCCGCAACTTCGGCGTTGGCCAGGACATCCAACCCCGTCGCAACCTCTCCCGCATGGTGAAGTGGCCCGAGTACGTTCGCCTCCAGCGCCAGAGGAAGATCCTCCAGATGCGCCTCAAGGTCCCCCCTTCGATCGCGCAGTTCCAGCACGTCCTGGACCGCAACACTGCTGCTCAGGCCTTCAAGCTCCTGAACAAGTACCGCCCCGAGACCAAGGCCGAGAAGAAGGAGCGTCTCGTCCAGGAGGCCACCGCCATCAAGGACGGAAAGAAGAAGGAGGACGTCAGCAAGAAGCCCTACACCGTCAAGTACGGTCTCAACCACGTCGTCGGTCTTATCGAGAACAAGAAGGCCTCGCTCGTCCTGATCCCCAACGACGTCGACCCCATTGAGCTCGTCATCTTCCTCCCTGCTCTCTGTCGCAAGATGGGTATCCCCTACGCCATTGTGAAGGGCAAGGCCCGTCTCGGAACTGTTGTGCACAAGAAGGTACGTTCCCCTGAGACCCTTCAACTTGGTTGGGTTTGGTGTCTAACAGAGAATAGTCCGCTGCCGTCCTCGCCGTCACCGAGGTCCGCTCAGAGGACAAGACTGAGCTCTCGAAGCTTGTTTCCGCCGTCAAGGAGGGCTACCTCGACAAGCACGAGCAATCGCGCAAGCAGTGGGGTGGTGGCATCATGGGTTCCAAGGCTCAGGACCGTATCGCGAAGAAGCAGAAGGCTCTGGACTCTGCCATCAAGGTTTAAGACGCAGGAATACCCAAGGGCGAAAAAGGTCGGTGTCTACTTTGATAGGTCCTCCCGGGTTGTTGTTTTGCCCGTGGAAACCAGGAAAACAGAATCCAGTGAGGGACAAGGAGTTGAGGTTCTTGAGCGAATTACTTTGCATGATGTGAATGATCCCATTGCCCGGCTTATGAAAACTCTCAATGTGCCACCATGCTCTCCTGGTGAGGATTGAAGACATGTCAGAATGACGGGCTTTTGCTTGATATCTCCGTGTGTAAAAATCGAGTATCACTTCCACATGCACGCCGGATTCGGGTTGTCCCCTTAACAATTGCAGGACGGGTTTGGTAGAGTGAGTAGTAAGACAAAGCCGGGCCGGGCCGGATGGTACGCACATCAAGGGCAGCATACATCAAGCCGTTGTGTAGTTTGCCCGGGGGGGGGGGGGTTCCC
>JACAFV010000118.1:17728-31376 GCA_014635975.1 Plectosphaerella sp. P0831 | reverse complement strand
GGCAATTTGTGGTATTCTGCCTGCCGCCCAGGACCGGCTTCTCGTCTATCTCCCGCATGGTTGGCTAGGCATACGTGCGCCCCTGGGCTCGCGGAATCGACCTTCATGACCGACCATGACATTAGCCACCGAGAACTCCTTTTGGGGCGATCAGCCAAAAACGAGCTTGAAGATGTCGTTGAAGACGAAGAAGTTGCCGGAAGGATCGCGCATAAGCTGGAATGTCTGCGAGAAGTTCATCGGGCGCTGCTCCTCGTCGACCTGCACGGAACTCGAGCGTCAGCATTACGCGTGGAGACGGCGACGGCGGCCCGCTTTCTTGTCGCGGGCAGATGTTACGTACCAGCAGTTGCCCGGTGATGAGGATAAGGATGCCACCTTCAACGGTGGGCTGGGAATCGAGGGTCGACACCTGGTGCTTCACCTTTTCGAAGGGCAGCCCAGAGAGCTTCTCAACGATAGGGCTAACGCCAAGAACAGATGCACTCTCGAACGTGAGCATCGACTGGTCGCGCTTTTGAAGCAGTGATGGTCAGCGAAAATCTGGCGGCGCGAGCTCTAGGCGGCGAGGACGAGAGGCCTCTTCCGAACAAAACATACGTAGAGATTGGTCAGGCCCTTGCGATCCGAGTCGAACTGGTTGTAGTAGAATTCGACGAATTGCTCTGTGGTCGCGCAGTCAGGATTCGCCATTCTCTCGGACGACAGTGATGGGCATGGACATACTCGCGACTTCCTCGAAATCTAAGTTCCGGGGTTAGTTCTCTCAACGCACAAGTCATGGGACCATGCAGATAGAGGCGTAACATACTCGGTGTAGCCATGATGGGCAGATGTGTTGCGGCTCTGTCTCTTGGGTTGTTGTGGATGCAGACGAGGGCGATGTCAGGCGCAAACGGACGTGGGACAGCACGAGAACAGGCAGTGTGAGGTGCTAGCAGAGGGGGAGGGGTCAACGCGGGGCTGTCGGTCAAAATTGTTTACGAAGTGGGTCCACGTCCAGCCTGCCTGCTTGCTGCCACCCAAGAGACACTGTGACACCACTGCACTGATCAATGGAATGTAAACGCAAAGTGTGGTCATCAAGTCGCGAGACCTTGTCACAGACATCGTGGGCGATTCTAGGCATTTGAACACCGTATCTCTAAGCGTGATTGCCATATTGTTCCATCCGCCGCGTCATCGTCATCCTAGGGGTTCTCAAAGCTACCTAGGCACAATTTTACCAGGCTCGGTGTTTGTTTGGATCACTACATGCCAAGTTGGAATACCCAGTGTGAGCTGCATACAAGGCCTATACTGGCAGAGGCGAGTCAGATAAACACCGCGGTCTCTGTGTGTGATTTTCGGCGATCAGCGGTGAAACCGCCACACCTGCTTGCTGTCTACTACCGGGAACCTGGCCCTGAGAAGGACGACGTGCCAATGACGCCTGCAACGAGGCTTCACATGGCGTCCGTGATCTCCCATGTCCTCAGCTGACTGTGATTTATAGCTCTTCCTCATCATGGTCAACATTGGATAACTCAGGGGGACCTGCAACTCCGCTCGGGTTTGAGGCAGGGTCACCATGAGATTCCTGTGATTTGATCAAGCCTCTCTGCAACTGGTCTTGGTCGACAGGGCCCGGCAGGCTCGGCCGTTGCTTCTTCAGCGGACTGCCAAACACCGAGTTTGGGAGGAGCTGCGATTGGGACGAGGCCAACGCAGAGGACAGTCCACCCTCTGGTGTGGTGCCTGATGTTGAGGCGGACAGCTGAATGGGAGGTCCCAGATGGCTCTCCTGGGCTGGATTGTGAGCGCCAGGTTCGGCAGAGTGGGCGCGCTTCAACTACATGGTATGGCAAGTCAGAAAGGCTTACAACGCAGCGGAAATTGATTCCATCTTACATGAATGCGATTGACCCCGTCGGCCAGCTCGCCTTGAGACTGGAGGTCTTCAGGGGCGATGGTGACCCCAAAGTCCCTCTCGTCGACTTCTTCCATTTTGGCAATGCCAACACTGTCATCATCTTCGTCTTCGTCGCTATCGTCTTGAAGGGCCCCGCTGACATGGCCGATGCTCTTCTTGCGCGCCTTGCGTCTCCTCGTGGCGTCCGTCTCTCGGTCACGGAAGGCGGAGAAGCCCACAGTTCCACTCGGCTTCAGGGGGCCAAGATTCGAAAAGTCGAGCTGGCCTGACCGCCTCTTCGCCGAGCTTGGGGTGACCTGAGGAGCCTTCGCGGAAGATAACACCCCGATCTTCTGGAGTTGTCCTGCACAAAGTTAGCGACCATCCCATGCAATTCTGCTTCTGGGATGAACATACTCTCCCCACGGTAGAAGAACGTGAAAGACGCGTACGGCTTCTCGGGTCCGTCGATGCCAGTAACTGTTTGGGTGCTGATGGTCTTGGGATCCAGCGTCTTGGGTTTCGCAAAACTCGTCGTGTGCTCGACGTCAGCGTCGACTCCAGCCTTCGCGTTGGCCTTGTTCCCTTGCCCATCCTCTTCATCGTCATCATGAGCGTCGAATTGGGGCGAGTATTCGCCCTTCTTGATTTCACCAGATGCGAGGACGCGGAACATCAGCACCTTGATTTGGCCAGTCGCTTCGGGGGGTTCGTCGTCGTCGTCGCCTGAAGAGGAGTCGGAGCTGACATCATCGAGAACATCGAGGCTGCCCGAGCCCGCCTCGCCGCCGTACCGCAAGGCGTTTCGCGACCCCTTATCCGTCATCGCCCGTTGTCGCCTGCGTCTCTTCTCGAACTTTTGTCGGCGCTTCTCCAACTTCTCCGCGGCGTCGTGGCCCTGAAGGTCAAGTCCGTTCAGCCAACGTTCAAGGCCAACCTCGCGAAACAAGAACTCTCGCTCTGCGAGGCCGCCACCTTCGGCCTCCGGGACCTGAACCCATCGGCTATTGACCCACGTCTCTTCGCCTGGCCGCAGCAGGGTAGCGACCTCTTCCTTCGACCTGCCGTCAAAATAGATGTAGGCTGCAATCGTCTCGTTCTCCGAATTCGTCATCGGAATGTACGGGGTGACCACCGCACCATTTTTCGCACGATCCGTCGAGGTGGTGCTGGCACCCCCGACGAAAAGAGGCTTGGGGTACGGGTTGTCCTCGGTGGGCTTGGGTGTCGAGTAGGGAATTGAAAGACCCGGCGTGAGCAGCGTGATGGATATGGCAAACTTCGCAGGTTCCGGTTTGTGGCTATCGAGGTCCACCTGTGGTTGGGGAACGGGTATGTAGGTGCTGATGCGAGAGAATCGACTTTGCTTCTGGGGACCATGCTCAGGCAGCGGAGCGCCGTTGGCATGAATGCTGACGGCGATACCCTTGAAGCACGGCATCTTGGGACTTTCGTGGGTTGACTTGGCAAACGAATTTGGCTTTTCGTCCCGGCGGATCGTTGATAGGGGGCTTGCTTCCAAATTCGGCGTGACAACACGTTTTCCCAGGCCGTCCTTTGGTGCAGAAGCCCTCTCCGTGGTTTGCAGCCGTGATTGGGGCTGTTGTCGGCGGGTGCGCCTCGACCTGTGGTAAGGGATGTCAGCTTGAGACAGAGCGCCGGTGGGTAAGAAGTGAAGGCCCAGGAAGCTCTCACCTGCCTAATAGACAGTGAATCCCTACGAATCACGGCCTCTGGGGAGCGCGACATGGGACGTCGCTCGGGAAGTGACGCAGGTGTTAGGCGGCGTTCAATAAACAATCAGACAATACAACCGCTAGACAGGCACTGTGGAGGGAAGGGTGTGTGCCCCGCGCTAATAGTAAGTACCCAGGTACTTAGTAGGAACAGGCCGGACTCTATATCCTCATTAGCTACTATATATCATAGTATTATATATTACGTTAGAGAGTATTATACTTATTAGTTTAATTTATATCATTTTCTAGAAAGAAAAAATTTATAATTTAATAAATAATTACTTTACTATATATAAATAGTATTATATTAGTAGAAGAATATATAAGAAGGTAAATAATATATTTCTATATACTAACTTTATTTAATCCTAATACTTTTTGGATATAACGATATTATAGTGAAGGACTCGAGAAAGATTTCTTAGGACAGACAGGCTAGATATATTCCTATGATACAATATGCGAAGAGCGATATCGAATATCGCCCCGGCCTCTGCTAAAGCTTGCCCCGGATGCCTTGGTATCGTCGTCGGCTTCGTCGTCAGCTTCCGCGTCCATCAGCCGAGGGCCGGCGTAGTCGAGCGGACGGTCGGACCGTTTTGTGTCCGGTTCGTACACCAAAGGCATCTGGTCACCGTATGTCGGGAAAGACCTCGGCACATCCGACAGAGCGCCGTCCTCATCCTCATCCTCATCCTCCCTCTTGAGGACAATGTCGCCAGCCCCTGGCATGTGCGGGAGCGGCACCATTGCCGTCCTGTTTCCGACCCCATTCGATGCGAATGTCCAGAGTAGCCACGCCACAGCCATGAACAGAAGCTCCGCCGTCCAGAATACCATGGTCGCCAGGAAAAATGAGAGGAGGCGGTAATGATGCATCAGCCAGCGAAGACCCCGAAGCTGTGCTGTGAGAACGAGTGATGCACTGTATGTCTCCAACCCCTGGCCCGCCTTCAGCTCCACGAAGGCCCACCTTGGCAGCTTTCCTGGCTGTGAAGCTAGTATTGCATTTTCTGCCATTGATACGTCAAGCCTGACCACCTGCGAGTCGTGTACAAACAGATGGTATGGGAGGAAAATAATACGGGAGGCTAACCCGACAACGGCGTCCTCGTGTGGAATGATAGCTGGCCGCCTCGACGCAAATACGACAGATTCGTCGGACGACGGCTTGCCGGGGTCATCGCTCTCCTTGGTCCACGAGAGATCGGTAGTTGTTGGCGAAGAGCCTAGTAAATAGAGCGTGACCATGAAGTTTCCCTTTCGGGTGTTGACCGGCGATCGGGGCGCAGTCAACGAGACGGACATGTCGTATGCTTGCTGGCTCTTGAGATTCGCCGTGGCCAAAGACGTCGACGCGAAGGGGTGTGGTCCCGCACTTTCGGAAAATGTCACAATCAGTCGGGGCCCTGAGTTGGCGGGGAAGGAATACTGAGAACTCACCCATATTGTAGGAAGAGAGGTGTTTCGATGACTTGGTCTGGTAGGTAATTCTGAAAGAATAGGCCTGTCGCCAAAATTGCCAGACTCAGCAGGCAAAGAGACGCGGTGACGAGGAGGGCGAGATTTAAAGCGGTTCTCTGAATTCCACGTGATGTTACGAGGCGTGTCGCGCCATGAATTTTGTCCTGCAGCGACGATTAGCAATGTTGCCGAGCTAGGCGACTGATGACATCGTAGTACCATTGTCGTCGTGAGATTTATCCCGTGATCAGAGCAGAGGGAGGGTGTGGTAGAGGAAGAAGTGCGAGAGACGTGAGCCTGTCCTGGCGAGGGAGACCTCCAGTTAACAGGCCGACGTATATAGTACCAGGACTGCCGCCCTTGGGCACTGGCTGGCATGTGAAGAAGAACGTGACGCGATGAGTCCCGGAGGTTGGTATTTTGGGGCAGCAAGGGATAACCGTTCACCTTAAGTCAGATGAGTAAGCAAGGATGCGAGGAAGATATGTGACATGGTGTCAATCGGCGTCGAGCCTTGAAGTCCAAGTCATCGGCACAATTACGGGAACTCTCCAAACGCCGAAGTAAATTTGCCTGCTAATCGGGTACTGTACAAGAAAAAAGACAGAGAACAGCATGGTACTTCCATGTTTCCAAATGACCTCCACGGCCTTACAGCGTTGGTCGGTCAGAGGTGCATGGGTGTCGTCAACACGGCTGGAGATAATTACTGGGAACAAGCCCGATCTGCCCACTGCCGCCCTGCACCTCGGCCTCCCACCAACCGTCGTCCTGGTGTCGCAAAACGGCCAGAATCTCCCCCTTCGAGAAGCCGAGCTCCTCGGGAATTGCAGCCTGATAAACGTAGAGAGCTCTTGCTGTTGCGGGTGTCAGTTTTCGACAACCCACTGATGAGTAGGGCTGATTTCTTACCAAAGTGCAAAATAGGTCTTCCGTCACTTGTATACTGGCGGGAAGGATCCGCCACGCTTTTGCTTCGCTGTCGAGATCCGCTCTGGACTGGTCCTCCTCCCTCATAGAGACCCATTGCTCTGTTGCTTGAGCTGGTCCCAGGTCGCCCTCTGCCCCCTCTGCCCCTCTGCGAGCCATGCATGTCGTCCGTGGCCGGAGCTAGTTGCATGGCCATGTCAGGCTGGGCATGTCCGCTGTTTGATCTTGCGTACTGGCGGAAATGTGCGGGGGATGCAGACCTCGACATGTTGTTGGGGGAGCTGTGACGGTACTGGTTTTGGTCCGATGACCTGTTCTGGGCTGGCGCAACCCGCGAGGGACCCGGGCTTGGAGAAGAAGGATGCGAATAATGAACCCGCCCATCATCGCTCATGTCTGGGCGTGGTGATTTACTCCGCGGCGTCGCGGGAGACACTGCGCGAGGTACATCTGTCCCCCTCGTGCTCGTCCTGGGCAGTACCTGGCCCCCGTACGCGCTCGAGTCAGAGCCCAGCCTTGTGTTTGAACCAAACATTGTCCTCGCTTGGTCTGCAAACTTTTGAGAAGTTTCCTTCATTGCCCTAGCCGTCACAGCAGGCTGTGGAACACCCAGTCGCTGCACAGGCTGATCGTACGATGGTGGCGGTGTGCCCCTGAGTCCAGCGGCGACAGAACTACCGCCATTGGAACTAGGCGGGACGGACTTTGAAAACTGCTGCTGCGATGCTGGGGCAGGAGTCGCGATACCGTGATAGCGGTCAGCGGAAACACGAGCGGTTGCTTGTTTGTCCGGACCAACGCCCCTGAGCTCGGCGAGAGCCAAAGCAATGGGATCAGATTCGTCAACCCTGGGCGGCGCAGTTCCTGGCGACCGCCTGTCCAGATCAGGGGTTGTAACGTTGAAAACGTTCTGGCCGACATTCAACGCCAAGGAGGCATTGGCCTCGATGGGCTCAGGGCTGCCCGCGTATTCGTCGCCACTCGTATTCTGGGCATTCTTGACGAAGAGCTGCTGTCGACGCGCCGGGCTCCCTTGAGGGCCCGTAGGGGTTGAATGCCACGTGTTTCGGCCGGTTGTAGCTGGCTGTACTTCCTTCGTGCTTTTACGACGGAAAGGACTGTGGTTCTGGAAGAAGCCGCTTCTCTTCTTGAGGACCCGCTTGTCAGAGGCAGGCTCCCTGTTGACGTCTTGCTTGATGGGTGAAGTCTTCCCGCTCAGAGGCTCAACGCTGGACATGGACGTCGGGTTGCTGTAGTCGCTTTGGGAGTCCCGGCTGCCGGGACGAGCTGAGGCTGGCTGCGAACTTCGCTCCGAGGGAGGTCCTGTGCGACACAGCATTGTCATACCATCCAGCGGATATGGGTCGTGGGGAACTGCGCTGACAGGGCCTTTGGTGTGCATATCGGGAATAGGCCTAGGTTGTTGCTGGAAATTCTCAACATCAGAAGGACCGGGCCGCCGGTCACTCGATGGCGGAATCATGCCTCGAGGGGTCATGCTTGCTTCTCGACTACCAGTAGTCTCGTGATCTCGATGCCCCAGATCATGCGCCAGAGTTGAGTTTGGATCGTGATGAGACTCGTACGTCGAAGGTTGTGGCGACGAGGAGCGGAAGGCCGGATTGATGCTTCGGGGAAACTGGGCCACCGAGTAGCTGTCATCCTCCGATGCTTCGGACTGTGTGTCAGTCATGTCCCCCCGGCAGAAGTTGATATACTTCGGAGCATCTGGGATTTCCTGCCCTGTACCCCTCTCCTTGATGAAGGCGATGATGTCTGTCTCAACGTCCACCTTTTCCAGTGACAGACGGACCTTTTCGCAGGAGGCGTCATCGCTGACGCAGACAGTAGAGGCGATATTGGCAAACTGCCAGAGGCTGCTCTTTGTGAAATCAAGCCGCTCCTCCTCGAGGTCCTGAAATTTGTCGGCCGCTGCCTTCCACTCTCGATTCCAACGAGTTGTCGTGTCCTCAAGGGCCTTGACTGCGTTTTCGTACTCCGTGTTGGATGTCGCGACGCTGATCTGGGTCTTCTCAAGCTTCGCCTTATTCTTCCTTTCTTCCTGTCCCATGACCATGTGGCCTTGGGCCAGGTACCCCTTGATTTTGAGGCACTCCTGCTCGTATCGATCTCGAGTCTGTCAAGCGTCAAAATCAGCATGTGAGCGTTTCATTCGAAGACTCTGTCCATATCTCGGTACCTTGTTGACCTGCTGTGTCTGTTGGACCTTGACCTTGTGCAGCTTTTCGATGCCGTTCTGCACAATCTTCCTGCGCTCCTTCATGCCGCCGGAAAAAGCAGCCAGGGGCTCTTCAAGTTCAGTCTTCATCTGGGCTGCAATATTCTGGTGCTGCCTGCCCATTGACTCAACTTCCCCCCGAAGAGTGTCGAACGAAGTTCTGAGGCTTCCCGTTTCCTGTGACCCGAGTGGTTTTCTGCAAAGAGCCAACAGCCTGCGAGAATATTCATCCTCCAGGGACGCTCGGGCTGCACGCAAAATGATCAGAGAGACATGACTTTGATCGGTTGTGGCGCGTCCAAAGAGGCTTACTTACCGTTGTAGAACGCCTTCAATTCGTCGCAAGTCTGCTTGGACGCCTGCATTCGCCCGAGCAGAGGGACAACTCCAGCATCGTCTTTGCCCCAGAAGTTGTTGGCAACTTGGTATGCGTCAGTAATATGATCCGATGCATTCGTGAACGTGGCTCGTTACAAGATAGGGAGACTCCCGGGGGCTCTGCTGAGACGGCGGGCATGATAGATGACTGGGTGTTTTCGCTTCGAATGCTCGGTAGTAACTCTACCAGAGAGTCCTCGGATAGTGCTTCTGGCAATGTTGAGAACTCTCGCGTCCAGTAGGTGCAGAGGGCGTAATCGTGCACATCCAGAGGTTTCGATGGGATGTGCGTCCGGGCCCTCCCTCCGTCATTGGGCACCGGGAGGGACCTTCCAGGTTGTTGTCACACGTGCACGACCGTTGGCTGGACAACGAACAGGGGGACAGGAGCGGGGGTGGTCTCCGAGCCCACGTGATCCTGACCCACCTGGAGCTAGAGCTCGTCTCGTTGCTCGAAGATACTTTGGTCACAATGTGCTGCCCAAGAAGTACACGTATATCGCCACCCACAGCAAGGTACCCGACCTCCTCGCACTGCAACCCTTACGCTCCAGCCACTCCAGTGCCTCGCGCCCTACCTACATCGGTACATACCCATTGTCTCCACTCCCCGTGTACCTACGTATCTCCTACCCGGGCAGGTTGGGGTACGCAACGGCGGCAGGTACCTACTTACCTGTAAACCAATCACCGTGGCTGGTCACAACGAGCAACTCCTCCGACTCTGGAATTTCCGCCTGCCCACTGTACTTCCCTTCCATCCACCACCCTGGCTCTCGACAGCAGCAACGAATTTGGTCGAACAGCCGTTTATTGGCAAAGAGACCGACATTTTAAGCACGTTGCCTCCGGCGCAGGCTCCCCTCGATTCCTCCCCTGCGCTCCGAGTTGTCAACACCACGTGCGCACCCATCCAGCATCGTGCGTGCGCCAGTCGACTTCCGTGCCACGCATCGGCCAGGTCGTCCCGCTTCCTGCGCGTCGTCACATGCCGTCCACCGACAACAACCTGACCAATCCATACGACACCATACACTAAACATTACGAGTTTGCAGCCCTTCGGCCGCTGTACACGGCGCGTCGCCCAAGTTGATTGATCGTCATCGCTTGTCGCCTGCCCATCCCACGGCCCGGTAGCCGCCTGAGAGGAGATCCGTCAGTTCGCTTTGAACAGACGCCCTGGTTCTATAACTGTTCTAGCCACGACGTTCCTCCATGGTGCCACCATCAAGAGCGGGATCTTTCTCTCCAAATCCTGCGCAGAGCCTTTCGACTTCAACCGGCCACACACAAAACCCACCCTACATCGGTGCATTTAGCGCGAACGCCAGCCCCAGCACGAACAGCCCAACGGGGTCCAACCCTCTCATCAAAATCGTTGTTGCGCAAATCTACCTGCTGCTCAGCACGATCAAGCACGACGACAAAGTCAAACGAGAGGCCCAGGTGGACCAGCTCCGGAAGGTACCGCGTTGACCCCTCCCTCGCCCTCTTGCGCCTTGCAACGCCTGCTGACACGCTCGTTGGACCCCAGCTACTCAATGAAAACGGGATGGAAGTCTTCTCGAAATACTTCACACGCCTTGTGGCATCATGTGCGGCGCAGGTGTTCGGTCTAACCAGGCCAGCTCCCAACCCTGGGAACTACCACCTTCTGGTCGAGGAAATGCAAAAGATATCACATGATATGGATCAAGCAGGAAAAATCGCCGAGGCCATCGAGACTGGCACTGACGACATTTTCCGCGATTTCGACCTATCGACGTTCATGGACCACTTCAAACTGGACGCATTGGAGAAGACAATACTCGCGCTGGCATTCAAGATGGGCTCCAAACCTGACCTCAAAGCTAAAGGCAAGTCCTGGAGAATTACGCCTCGTGTGATGACAGACGAACCTGCTAACATCTGTCCCTAGCCGACGCCATTTTGTCCGCGAACTTCCCCAACTTTGTCAATATCATTGCCAGGCCAGATTGGGAAAACCACACAGACATGGACGACTCTTTTGTCGCACGGATTGTTGACCGGTTCATTCAGTACCAGCCACCGAACTTCAACGCCGCCTCCAAGTCTGAGCTTAACTACAAAGTTCAGGCCAGATGGAATGACCAAGCGCCGCCGCCTTCGGAAGTACTCGCAGCTCTGGACATGACCAGAATCCTCGCCGACAAGCCCCCCAACGCCCTTGCGGTTTACATCCAGCGCACCGGAGTCGGATTCACAGCGGACGTTGAGTCCTGTGTCAACTCTCTCCAAGCAAGACCGACCAACGTGCACCTTACAGAGGAACAAGTCTCGGTCGCGCTGACATACACAACAATCAGCCACAGCCCAGTGCTGGACTCAGGCATCTTCGTCATGGCTCTGCGGCGCATCCTGCCTTCAACCTTTCGCTGGCAGGACGTTGTGACGTACTTCGACCAACGATCTGCACGAATCTCTTCTCACCAGTTCCTGCGACTCTACAACGCGCTCCTCCCTGTTGCGCAAGCAGACCCGGCCAATTTCAACATTGAGCTTCTTTGGGGAGGTAATTGGGAGAACCCCGAGACCCAACTTTCGTTCATCTGCGCCTTTGCGTCCTTGTCGCCGGATCAACTTGACGCAAGTACGATCCCTGGTCTGCGACCTACCCTGACTCTCGACGCTTTCGAACTCTCCCCGCCAGATGTCAAGGCCCGCGCCGCGTACGCGGTGAGGCATCCGCTTGTGTCTGTCGCGGCTCTGGCTGCCGTCTTTCACGTGGCGCTGCATTCGGTTCATGCCTCGCAGAGTGCAGAGGCGAAACGTCTGTTCCAAGAGGTTGTTGTACCGAATCTAGACATATTTGTCGTCTCCGCCTTTGGCGTACCGAAGCCATGGCCCCCGATGGCTATGGAGACTCTCAACTCACTGTTCGACAACTTCCTGTACAAGCGCTCTGAAGAGTACGACTTCGTCCTGGACAGCTTGTGGAAGAAAGATCGTGGCTGGGTGACCCAAAGGCTCATCGACGCCCACGCCGTGAATCCCATTGACCTACCTCTGATCTACGAACACGCCCTGAAGCACAAGTGGCTTCTCGATCTGGTGTCTCTGACTAGTGGGTTCGGCCTGGACCTCGCAGCTTTCGCACACGCTCAAGGTAATCTGAACCTTGTGGATCATGCACGCGAGAACACCGATCGTCACGCCGAGGTGGCACGCTCTCTTCAACAATTCCTTCTCATCAAGGCAAACCTGGAGCTGCAATACCAACGTCCCGCCGATGGGCAGTCTATCGTCAAGTCGACGACGTTACAAGTTCGGACGGTTGCCGCGCTTCTTCAGATCTTGGAGGACTTCATGCCCAAGGCCCCAATCCAGGACCTGATTCTTGTACAACGCTCATGCATCACGGTCTATCCACGCCTCATCAACTACAACGAAGGTCTCAACGATATCATCGACGCCAACGGTGACCTCGGCAATGCTCTGCCCCCTGCTGCGAATAGCAAGATGGAAGAACATTACAAGAAGATGTACAGCGACGAGATCCAGGTTCGCAACATCGTCGACATCCTTCATCGATACAAGCATTCGCGCGACCCGTTGGACCAGGACGTTTTTGCCTGCATGATTCATGGCTTGTTCGATGAGTACGCCCACTACGTGGACTATCCTTTGGAGGCACTGGCGACAACCGCTGTGTTGTTCGGAGGAATCATATCCCACAAGTTGATTGCGGATTTGCCGCTAAAGATTGGACTTGGCATGATACTTGAAGCCGTCCGGGATTATCCACCCGACGTCTCCATGTTCAAGTTCGGTCTCCAAGCCCTTATGCAGATCTTCTCTCGTCTGAGAGAGTGGCCCGGCTTCTGCAAGCAACTTTTGCAGGTACCCGGTCTCCAAGGGACCGAAGCCTGGAAGAAGGCCGAGGATGTCGTCCGTGAGCATGAGGACGACCTCGCCCGATCTCGCACCGGTACTGGTACCGTTACTCCTCATGGCACTTACCTGCCATCAGAGAGCCTCGCAAACGGAACGAATGATGACGCTCGCCCTCTTGATCGCCACTCCCAGGCTTTCGCGTCTATCCGCGCTGATGATCCGGTCCCTGATGCAGACTCCCAGGAGCCTAATGAGGACGTTCAGGGCAAGGTTCAATTTGTTCTAAACAACCTCACAGAGACAACCCTCCAGTCCATGTGCCAAGAGCTTCACGACATCTTGGAACAACGACACAAGCAGTGGTTCGCCGGCCATCTCGTCGAAGAGCGTGCCAAGATGCAGCCAAACTATCACCAAGTCTACCTTGAACTCGTCAGGCTTTTCGAGGACAAGACCCTCTGGTCCGAGGTACTGAGGGAGACCTATGTCTCTGTCTCCAGGATGCTCAACTCGGAAGTCACCATCTCCAATGCTACCGAGCGCGGTCACCTGAAGAACCTCGGTGGTTGGCTGGGTTTGCTGACGTTGGCACGAGACAAACCCATCAAGCACCGAAACATCTCCTTTAAGCAACTCCTCCTCGAGGCACACGACACAAAGAGGCTTGTGTTGGTCATTCCGTTTGTGTGCAAGGTTCTCATCCAGGGCGCCTCGTCAACCGTATTCCGGCCACCCAACCCATGGATGATGGACATCATCCATCTACTCATCGAGCTCTATCACAACGCGGAGTTGAAGCTCAATCTCAAGTTTGAGATTGAGGTTCTGTGCAAGGGTTTGAACTTGGACCACAAGAGCATCACGCCGTCCAGCGAGATTCTTAACCGTGTCGCAGCAGAAGAATCCGCGGAAATCATTGGTCACGATGCACTTGATACCTTCGAGAATCTATCAATGAACGGCATTGCACCCGGAATCCCAGGCGGGCTCTCGCCTCAAGTCCTGCCTGCCTCGATACCCGACATCAAGGAAGATATACAGATCCCTCCCACGAACGAAATGGTCATTGGCAAGTCGCAGCTCGAGAGCATCGTCTCCACGGCCCTCACGAGGGCGCTTCAAGACATTATACAGCCAGTGGTCGACCGATC